>CALNHX010007112.1:0-78477 GCA_940337035.1 Agriotes lineatus | reverse complement strand
AATTAGAATATTTATTATACAATATTACTGTTAAATAATTAGTCTTCACAACTATCATGGAATATGTTTGCTTGATAATAGGTAATTGGAGCTAAATTCTTTTGCTAGAATCTCGTCCTCTAAAATACGAAAATCCTAATTTTATTGCTCTCTTAAAGCTTTAAGATAAGCTGGTAAAGGTTTAGAATACGATAAAAATAAATTATTTTTAAACATTGCCTTTGCGGGTTCCAACTCTAGATGAGAAAAAGAAAGCTTTTGCGCGAAGGGAATGGCCCCATTTCAAGAAAACAGGGAATTGTAATTCATGGCACAATTGGCCGTGAATAGGCTCTATTCGGGGAAGCCAAAAATGCCTGACACATTTAATGTACATGTGCCAATTAACAGGAATAGTCGTAATTATTAAAATGAATAGTGAACACTTAACTTTAATATGAAACTAATTGACTGACTAGCTGACTCAGTGTCTACGTTTTTCGAATGGCACGTATGAGATGTTTGCTTTGAATCAGCCCCTCCAAAGGTATGTCCTTGTAAGTGCCTAATCTATTGAAGCAAAATTTATCTGAGTGGAAACATGTGAAAAGATGTCACATCGCAATTGCACATCGCTATCAACAGCTATAGATGTTAATTAACAGCATAAACCTTTTCATTTAAGTTGATGTATCGATCAAAGAACGACCGCAATTTGCTTAATTTAATTAAAATTAAACCTAATTTAGAGGCCGGTGTTAACGACTTTGCAAGGATCTGCCTGGCGATTAACACAGGCAGCACCTTTGCGGATTTCAGCGGATCGCTATCATGCCTGAAAGAAGTTAACCACCTTTTCAACCTTTCAGGAAAAATAAATATTAGCACTCTTTATAAAAGGGTATTAAAAGCATACAGGCAAAGTGAATATTGAATTAAAAGCAAGAGTGAAAATAGCGGGATTCCAATCTCATTACAGGAGTTATTCCAAGGCGACTATATAGAATAAAATATATTTAACTATTATTTCGCCATTACTAAGCAGCAACCGGTATGAAATTAGCTCGTTAAGTTTCATTTGTACAGTCAGGGCAGGTAAATAACTTTCTTGATAACACGTTATTATCACTGTAAAAGGACCGCTCACCAGTCGCATACTTAGCCTTTTCTTCTTCTAGGAATGGCCTCAGTAATAGGATGCATTAATGGCAATTTAATGTTAACGACCTTAATAGTAAATAAAAACGAAATTATGGAAAAATTCAATTTAAGCTAAAATTCCGTAATACAGTAAGCTAGTATAACCTGCAGCAGTTTAACAAAATTACGATGTCGAGGCTTCAGGCTCAGCCAGTTAAGTATGATTACCTTTTGATGCAGGTCAAACACATTAATTTTAATTTTGGACACTTGTTGACTAAAGCTCAAGTTTAGCATTTATTATATATAAGGAATTTCTATTTAATGCAATGCCCAAGTATGAAAGTTAATGCTTAACAATTTATGAAACGATGCGATTATATTTAGTTTTTAGTGAGATATTGTAATTCAGCTTTCTAAATACTATCTCGTTAGTTTTTGGATTTTTGGGTGGAGAATGCTCTGACGTTAATTGTATTTAATAGTTAAATGGTCACTCAGTTCAGTAACGATTCAGTGGATGGCGGAAAAAGTTCTGCATTTCCACGAATTCGAACTCTGGATTATTACATGTCTGGAACTCAATCAAGTGCGCCACCGAGGTGGTGGTATTGCATTTTTCATACAACGTTTTGAAGTGTAGGTATATAATAATCAAGTGTATAATACCTATAGAGGATGTAATAATATGAAATTGTAACCAAGGGAAGCAGATATTTCTATGGGGTCTAGCAGTTTTACAAATCTGACGAAGTAATTTTAATCGATTTTTCCGTATATAAACGTAATGTTCTTTTCATAAAGTGTTGATTTATGATTGTATTATGACGCTTGTCATTAATTTAAATGTCTAGAATGTCCGCGATACTCCTTGAATTAATGCAAGCCTTCGATTTGTGAAGTTTCGTGGATTATTTCTTGCACTCGTCAGTACGCACTTCGGAACATAAATTGTGTAGTTATAGGACCAGGTTACTTCACTGAATAGGTTTACACTTGGTGAAGGGATGGGGGGCTGTAGGATACGGTGTGAATGCAGTAGCCAGGCCTAACTACACGTTAAGACACTTTTAGCCGTTTTCTGTTCGCAAATGAATACATTTCACAGTTAAAAAGTTTATTAAAAAACAAATAAAGTACAGAGATTTATATACAATTAAATTGTGTCGTGTTTTGCTATACGGTCTAATAACCTATTATTTGTATAAGTGCAAAACACAACGCTTGCAAGAACTCCTTGCTTGTAAGCAATGTGTATTGACACTTGACCTAATGATACCATATTAATGCTGAGAGTAGCACATCTAGCGTAATTGTTACACATCGTGAACTAATTTTGCAGTCTAATTTTTTTCCGCACAATTTCACCCAATTGTCTGCTTCATGGGCAAACAGAAGTTTCAACAAGAATGTCTTTTCTCCATAACCAGTGAAGCGTATATAGTTTAACAGTCTCCTGCTACTGAATTGAAATTGAAGAACTCAAAAACTGTAGGAGATTTGTACTGAATTCTAGAGATTTGGTTAAAGTAAACAAAAATTAATATCTTCGTCGTCTTCCTGTTAATATAGGCTGAGAGCTTATTGCACAACCACCAAAGGTGTTTGTATGGTGGCTGAAAAAGCCAACGTTCGAACTTATTACCTACAGATTGTAAGCTCTCGGCTATTTGCTTTCAATCTCTTTAATATTTTCTTCGTAGTTTCAAAGATATGATAAATTTGCGATCTCATATTAGATGAAATAAATTGGAAATGTTCGTTATTATTAAAGCTAGAAAAACATAGTTCCTCAGGTAGTTCCTCCACTGTTATAGGCGCGCCCTCTCAGGTGGAGTATTGAAGAAATTCTTAAATGAGCCTTGCTCTGAGGAGTTACACTAAGGAGTCGTAAACCAAATGGAAGTTGAGATTGGGTTTTGACCATCAATTCAATTTCCGTAAAAAAGAAGAGTTAAAGGTTTTCAACACAATACGTCTGATGTATCGAACAGAAGATGGATTATTAAGCTAAAAAGGAGGACATTCAATATTAGCACGTAAAGCATCCAAGGAATTGGCACAAAACGTCAGAAAGTATTCGAATAGTTTATAAAATAAAGAATGTATGCCTTTGAACGATAAAAGAGCTACCATGGGATATCGATTACCGGTACGCAAGCAATTAAAGAAATATATAATTTAAGTAGAAAAAGTAACAGATAGAATAAAATGAGTAAAGGGCTTTAGTCGGAACTTCGCTCGCTAGTGAAAGTGTTGAAACTAAATATTTCTAAAATATCAAAGAAAAAGAAATTTCATCTTTTAAGGTGTCCACCCTGTATATATTGGATCAAAAATATGCCTACCTTTACGATTAAAATATAAAATATACAAGGAATACTACAAATAGTTGCTTATAGAAAATAAAGATGAATTCAAATACATTAGTAGTGCGGTAGGAGTACACCACGACAGAGGAATACAAGTCGCAATCACATAAATACAGAAATTATTAGCGAGAGCAAAAAAATTAAACAGCATCATGTCCCACATAAATACTAGAGATAGATAATATGCGAAGCCTTCAATGCATGCCTATTTGGTATCGACGATATGTGGAAAGAGTGGAGATTAGGTTACATCCATTTGAGTTATAGGAAGGAAAACCAAGCAGACTGCACATATTACGGAGGCATTCCATTAAGCGGTTCTAATTCAGGGAGACTTTTATAGGACGAAGAGCAAATAGAATACACGATTAACTACACATTCGCCAAGAATAAAGTTGATTTAGAAACCACAACTCCTGCTCCTACAGTGACAACGTATCTATTCTTCAACAAGTCCTGTTACGTTAAAATGAACAAAGGTATAAGTAATAAAAGGACACAGTGCATCACTGACATTGTCTAAAATATATTTAAATGACGGACTAACCTATTGAAACAGAAAATGTGTACACTACCTAAATAATTTATAGTTTGTAAGCGATCACGTTATCATAAAGATAACAGGCTTCGAAATCTATTTCAAGAATATGAGAAATGGGGTCTTATTATATTAGTATGGAATATACAAGATACTTGGTGGTGGGATGAGATGGGTGGGCACGACATCTATATCCACAAAGGTATGATTGAAAGTTGTGAATATTTTAAATACATATAGATGACGCTTACCAACCATGATAAAAATGACTTAAATATCAAGAAGAGAGTTGGACAAGGTGCAGAAGCTATAAACAGGCTAAAAACTATCAAGTGGGGCGATGAAATAACTAAAAATACTAAGAAGGCATCCCCTAGGTTTAGGAATTGAACAAAAGAAACTAAAGATTAGAACGCACAACAAACGACCAAAAGAGACAAATAAAGGTAGAACGGCGAATTATTGATAGGGACAGCTACGTATCATAGAAGATTATGAGAATTGACGTCAAGAAAAAAAGAAGAGCACGTCTTAATTGAATGAAGGGAGTACAGAAAGCACTTGTTCAAGCCAAACAGATAGAAAAAAACGAGAGGAAATCGTGAAGAATGGTGGGGAGGATGCAGTAAAAGGCGATAGTTGTAAAAAACTGCTATATTTTCTAGAACACAGTTTGGTCAAGTTTTGCAAGCAACGGGACGGGGAAGAAAGAATGCACATTTTTGCGTAGATTAATAAAATCCATTCAGAGTTGATATACGGTTTAAATTATAGCATTCAATTATTATTTAAAAGTAAGTAGTAATGGATCTTGAAACATCATATATATAATATCTATGCCAATATAACGTATGTTAAAAATAAGTGTTAAATATTTAAACATTTAAGGGATATACAGCACATTGAAAAAAATCTGGTGTGATACACGCACACAACTTTCTTTTACAGTGATCTTATAATTAGCAAAAATTTGATTTTAAAGTTTTAAGCATTTGTCAAAAATTTTCAAAAATTACAAATTCTGCAAAAACGGTACAAAATAGAGCGTTAGTTGAAGAGACAAATTTTCTCTAGAATTTGAAGCTGAATTCAAAAATGTAATAATATACCGGGTGTTCTATTTAAAATAGGAGTTAATAAAAAAAATATAAACAAAACAAAAGAAACCCATTTTAGAAGTATTCAACTGGAAAATTACCTACCTCATATCAATACACATTCAAAATGTAGTAAAAATATGTAGTTTTAAAAAAATCGTTTAAGCCGTTTTTGAAAAAATCGAAAAAAACTGAAAAATCACAAGAGTAAATACCTACTTCACGTTATGCGATTTTCTTCAAAAGCTTGCTGTTGCATCTACATAGTACACAAAACTTATATATGAAGTTTCAACGCCATACCTGTTTTAGTTTTTGAGATATTCTGTTCACAGACACACAGACAGACAGGCACACAGACACACAGACACACATACAGACAGACCAATGAAAAAAATATTTTTTGGGTTCAGGGGACTCTAAAACGTGAAGATCTGTTGAAAACTCAATTTCGAATTTTTGGGGTGAATCCAATACAAAATATTTGTATCAACCGAGGTCACTAGAATAAGTGAAAAGTTGAAGCGGGAAAATTATTTTTTAAATTTTAAGAAGTGAACTAATACATGTAAACTAAACTTCGAAACAATTGCTACTATTAACATTTTACAATTTAGTAGATGTTTTCACTGCAGTCTTAAGGAGCGGTAATCATAGGTTTGTATTCGGGGAATTTTAAAAATTTTCGTTGAATTTCAAGCATAAAAAGCCATCTGAGTCAACGTTTCTGGAATTTAACCTTACCAAGACAACTATGACATTGAAGAAAGAAGACATTAAAAGATTGGAAGCGGCAGAGATGTGGATATACAGAAGATTATTAAAAATATCGTGGACAGAAAGAGTGACGAATCGAGAGGTGCTTAGACGAATGAATAAGGAACTGGAAGTAGTGAAAACAGTGAAAAGAAGAAAACTACAGTATTTCGGACACATCATGAGAGGACCAAAGTATTCAATGCTACAACTCATTGTCCAAGGAAAAATACAGGGAAAAAGGAATGTCGGAAGAAGAAGAACCTCCTGGCTACGCAACCTCAGAGAATGGTATGGCTGCAGCACCATTGAACTATTTAGAGCAGCCGTGAATAAAGTACGAATAGCTGCGATGATTGCCAACCTCCAGTAAGGAGACGGCACCCTCAAGAAGACAACTATTCATTTAACGTCTTAAAATGTCATCTTTTATACATAATTAAGCCCTGTGTAAAATATTACTAAATTTTTAGGTCTAACAGTCGCATAACAAACCTAAATTCTCTTAGACAAGGTACCTCTGCAATTTTTAAGGAGTCATTCTTTTGCAGTGAAATTAAAAAAGAAATTTAAAAATTAAGATCAGCTTAAGTTCGCTGATTATAAATGGATTTAGATTATGTTTAGAGCCATGATAAATGATTACAGTTTAAAAGAATATCAAGAAATTCCGGTTGACTACCCCCATGATTAACTCCCCAGTGCAATTCAATGGCAACCGCAACCGTGAAACTGTTAAATTGCATTAGAAGCAACTGTCTTCAAAATGTCGTTTTCATATCTTAACTAGTTGAGTTTTCATAGACGAAAACCGGGTGATCCATTATCAACTTTTTACGGAGTTATGTCTCCAGTGAGTTTTTCGCGGAGCTCTGTTGATTAGAACCTTTTTACTTAGATATTAAATAAGCTGTATAGTTCCTCCTAGAGATGGGCGCGTGAGTGAATTTTCGCTCACGTCACGCACGTTTCACGCTTGCTTTAAACAGTCACGTTCACGCACGTTCACGCTCACGTTCACTCACGTTCACGGCGTGACACGCCACTCACGACGTGACACGCAGCTTTTATTTGAAAATTTAAATTTAGATAGAACAGAATGTTCAAATTTAAAACCAATGAAAAAACCCTAAAGAGAACTAAAAATATGTTTTGCACCTGACATAATTTACGTGATATGTTGCAATCAGAATAGTTGACATAAAAAGAAAAAAATGAAAATTGACTACAATAACTTCGACAAGGGATAAATACTGATTTCTCGCAAATATATTTCTTGCAGCTGTCTTCAAAGACATTACTTTTAATACTAAAAGCTGTCATTGGAATTGACGTTTCCCTTATTGGTATGAGTACAGAAGGTATATGTTGCTAGGCAACACTTTTAATTCGTAGATTTGAAACTACTTTTACGTACAAGGATCAACATTTTCAGCGTTAAAGCGAGTATACAAAAAAACATTACTTTTATTAGAATAAGTTCATCTACACAAGTACCTACACAATACACTTTTGGTTTAATAATAAAACGTAATTAACAGTTTCAGCGTTAGCCGAGTATAAAAAACAAACCATTACTTTTATTAGAATAATAAGTTCATCTACACATCTACACATTAAAATGTTGATTTAAAAATAATATGTAATCAACATTTTCAGCGTTACGTGGAATTCTGCGCTCTTCTAAAATTCGCCCAGCTGTAGAAAATACACTTTCGCTTGTAGCGGAACTTGCCGGTATGTTTAAAATTTCTCAAGTTTTTTTAACAGTGGCGTATTTACACTGTTTTTCCAAAATCCTAAAATGTCATCTACATTTCCGAATTTTAATCTAACATACTAATTTAGTTTTGTTTCGACATCATCCTAATTACATGTGTCATCGTCAGAGCTATCTCTAAGTGTATAAAGATATGAATCTGATGCTGATGTACCAGTTTTGAGTCGTTTGCTATGTATTTCATCATTATCATCTATAGTTTTATTTGCATTATAATCTTCTCTTTTATGTGAAGGTATGAACTTTAAGGATTTATAATTAGGGTCCAAAAATAAAGCCACATAATGTAACTTGTTTGGCACAATTTGTGATTTAATGAATTGAAAAGTTGCTGCACCCTGCAGTTTTTTATTCGATACTAAATATTTAACGTGAAATTAACGTGAAACGTGAATCACGCCTTGGAGATTTTCACTCACGTTCACTCACGTTCACGTCACGATTTTCAAATATTAGTCACGTTCACGCCGTGACACGCCGTGACACGACGTGACACGACTGTTTTCACGTCACGCGCCCATCCCTAGTTCCTCGTTCCTCCACTATGGAAGAGTTTCAGTGAGTTAACATTTGACAGACAGATAATAAAAGTAGCAACAAGAACAGAAAGAGGGATACATCAAGTAACTAGAATATTCATGCATATGTAATTATTTTTTGTAACCTAATTTCCTTGTCATTTTGCTATAGCAAAATCTAGTACAAATCTATGCTACAGAAATAGATTTTAAATATTGAGATTTTTCCGGTGATATTTATACAATATTGGATTGTTCGACATTGTTCTGTTACAAAAGGTGAAAATTGATACATATAACACTGTCACTTTAACAAAAAAAAAGGCTTTATGCTACAGTAATTTCCAGAGATGTGGCGGATCTCTATAAAATTAGCCATAGCAGTTTTTTGATGCTCACTTTCTATAAAAGTATATAAAGAATCTCATAACAAATTCTGCAAATCATTATCAAAGCAAGCTTTAGGATTAACATGGAAAATGTATTTTCTGAAATTATTTCTAAACCTATGAAATAAAATATCGTCAACCGTTAGAAAATTAGAATTCCCAATAAAATATTCCTATGAACTAAGTACGACATTGTTGAAATTTATATTATTCTAAAATTGTTAATTATAAAAATCTCAACTTTGACTTTACAGAGCAATTTCAAGGAATTCTAAGTTACATAGATTGCACCAAGACAAATTTCAACAGCTGAAAATACTTTCCATATGACGATAAGCGACAGTCGTAGTTAACAGGTTGTAAAAAGCTAATTTGTCAGCTGGATGTTTTAGGTTTCTAAAACCACTGTAAATAATTGTGGCGCCAGAAAAGACAAATTGAAACGAAACAACTTGCAGCGTGATAATTGTAGATTTTATTTCTATACGTAAACACTTTTTCTTTATTTGGTGACATGCTCATGTCCGTATGTTACGTACCCTCTTCGTATTTCATTCAATCAGTACAACATAAGTACAACATTAACTTTGCTATTAAAGCAGTGCAAACTATATTTAAAAGAGTAATATTAGCTAAAACTCTGTCCACTGGGCCTCTCAAACACCCTATACGAATAGTTCGTCTTTTAAAAGCAATACGTAAATTGCATTTGATATCAAACCAAATGTGAAATGTTAATATCAGTATTTACAGAATCTAGCAGCCGAGAAATTGCTTTATGATCTATGTTTGCAATAAATTTCAAAGAGGATTCCTTAAAACATTCTTTTTAGGAAACCCAATACGTTAAGGGAGCTCCTATTCATGTCATTAGTGCAGCGCGCCGATCTTGTAGCCCTATTTCTAAAATTGCTACCTAAAACGGAATTGCGGCGTTGTCGACGTAAACGTCATCCAAAGAAAAACTCTTGACTACTCACCTGCTCAACGAAATCAAATCCCGCAACCTGCAACTATTTTATTTTTAAAATGGCAATCTTTTTACTGGGGTGGTTTTTCGGCCAATATTTTCCTTTTACAAGCAATTATCCTCTGGAATAAATGCAATGTTCTCGGGATGCTGTTGGCTAGTTTTTGTTAAAAAGAAGAGAAGCGTGCTAATTCTAATGTCGGTCACGAACAGCCGGCAAAGTGACCATTACATATAAGCTGATCCATTTATGCTCCTTATAGAGCTTCTCAAATTCTAGACACCTTTTTTGAAGAAGCTAACTTTTAAGGGTTCTTTTTATTGTATCAAATACTTCTTCAGCATGTGCAGAACTGTAAATGGCGCATTATAATTCCTGTCTTGCTGCTCTCTCGCATTTGATGGCACATTTTACACTTAGCTACATCTCGAGTTTTATTTCGACTTAATTCTGCATCAACAGGTTTCTAATTTTTCTGATCGAGGTCTCAAAGCGGTTCTCCGCGGGAGGTCAAAAGAACTAATTCTATTCCCGATCCATCAACTGTCTGTATTCAAATCCGACACAAACCAATCAGTTTTAGCAATCAGTCGGTCATTATTAATCACCCAGAGCTGTTAGTTGTTTATCATCTCACATATTTAGTCTTCTTTAGATGGTATCTGCATTTCAAAGAAATTAGTGTTACGAGTTTACACTTATCTGCGGTAATGTGAAATGTGACTTCGCTGAAGCCGCAATTCTCGTTGTCGTCCTACCGTGAACTCTAAATCGAGCAAAAAGAGTTTAGATAATTGAATTCCCAACAATACGCAGGATTGTAGGAGTTTCATTCACGATTCTTTAAATGTCTAGTGCGCAACTACGCATCAAACTTTCACTGAAACCTGCTGGTAAATTACAAGTAATTATCGAAAGGAAGTAACACGTATTTGATATTTACGTGCTTTATTCTTTTTAATTTGTGAACATATGCACAGCACCGCAAGAAGGAGAGAGACAATTAAACTGGCGTGGAAGCCTCTTCCACGCAGTTTCAAAATAACCGCTGATTACCTTCACTCTCGTTTCCTTAATATGACTGAAGCAGCGAGAGGTGGTTAATTAATTTCCATATTAAATGAACTTATTTAGAAGAATAACAAAGAAGCCGAGCAGTTCATCGTAAATTACCAAATAACCAAAACGGCGGGGCGGCAGCTGGTGTATGAGAAATTTACAGTCGCAGATGTATCCTTAAAAACTGTTGTTTGTGTAACTTTTAATTATGCTAATATAATATTTAACCCTGGAATGTTGTCATGTTTCTTTTGGCTATATGGTTTAGTAACTTTATATATACACTGTAAAAGACCTCTGGTTTCCAAGATGGATGAGGTCTTTATTCTTAACAGTGCTTGGCCAAGCTCTAGGGTGACAATTGAACATCAATAAATGAAAATCGTTTCAGGCCATATCTAAGGTTTTAAAATTTTAGTTGCGCTAACGAGAAAGCATTATAATGGCGAACAAATTACCTTCTGAGATTTCTTCAGATCTTCGTGTTCCAGGGCTTCTAGATGGCAAAAAACAGATTTTTTTCAATTCTGTATGTCTGAATGTTGGCGCTATAACTAAAAACTATTTGTTGGAGGAAGACGGTACTTTTGCGTGTGGATGATATGTCTACCTGGCACGAAACTGAGAAAATTTCAGTCAAATATATACAGGGTGAATATCTTAAAAAAATATAATCTTAAGTATATTATGTATATAGCTCAGGTTTTTGTCCTTAAAGAAAAAGACTACAATTTTCGTGAAAAGTTTTAAGACTAAATTTAGAAGTGATATGCCTCTATAGTTTGCACAGTTCCTTACTGCCTTTTTTTAATATTGGAATAGTTATATATATATTTTTTTCAATCGGTGGGAACTATTTTCTTGTACAATATCATGTCCAAGATTGTGCTTGTTTGTTCTATTGAAGCTTGGCCTTTATATTTTAGGAATTCGTAACACATTTGGCCCTCTCTGTTTTTTAGCTTTTTGATGGTAAGGGCAACTTGGTATTTAATTATCGTTACTTATTCGTGGTTGTTTTCTTGTAGGACCTCATTTTCAATGTCTTATTCCTCGTTACTGTTATATAGATGTTGTCACGGAGAAGACTTTTGACGGATTTTAGAATCGGAGGCGCCATTGTTCTGCTTTTGTCCGCGTTTGTCACGGCGAGCGAGTCGCTGCCGATTTCTTGCCTTTTCATCGAAATAGCAGCCAATAATTATATGCTGTCCTTTGTTCAGCTCGATTTCAGTTAGGGGTATATTATCCGTATCGTACGCATTCTGTCTAGTTTTCCCTGTGCTATTATTTTCTGGCACGCGTGACTTTCCTCGACCTTCATTCTTGACGAATCTCAGCTGATGAGGCGTTATTGACCCAGATTCTGGTGGTGCGCTGTTTACTATCGCCAAGCTCTAAGACTATACTCAGAGAGAAATCTCACAGAAAAAGCAACAGTTTTGCTCTTAATTAACTGTTAACTTGCGAATTGTTGAGCGAGTGTTACCACGGCTCGGGATGAATCCTTCAGATTTCCAGTGAAATTTAAATTGAGTCTTCACTTTAAAATTAATTGCTGTGCTGATTTGCCACCGGTTTTGATAGAATAATTTCAGGAGTTTTTAGATTTCATCTTATTTTTGTGCGATAAGCTTAGATTTGGTTCTCGGTACATTGCATCTTGCTTTGTTTCATTGCGCCAGCACCCCCAATGTGTTTCGTTTCAGGCCTCACTAAAGTTTAAGTTGCACTGGTAGTTTCAGTCACTGTTAAGCTTTAATAATCTGTGTAGTTTGTTTATTCAACGTAATTATTGTTATTTGACTGATATACTTTCAAAACTTATGTTTATTGGATGCACCCGGCGTACATAACGTTTGTATACAAGTGCCATATTATAGACTATTATACATTTTATTATGATTATGTGTGTTTTCGTTACTGAAAACTGAGTTAATGACCCGGTTGAGATATATTGTACAATTCAGATTTCGGTGATTATAGCTAAACTTTAAGTTTATCACTTCTCATTTCTATCTAACTACATCTTTGTAAGCTCATAGACACTCCGTTTGCATTAATGAATGAATTAAAGCTTCTGTAAAGAACCGCACACCGTTTCCACTATTTAGCTAGCCTTAGATGAACCCTCTTCAAGATATAAGTTGAGCATAAAATCCTTTATTCCTAATCTAGAAACCAATTTAAGAAGAAGAGAACTATGCACAGGTATTTTGATAATCTGACAGCATCTAAGCAAGAAATGTACCAAGGTGATCATTCAACTGTTGACGAAAATGTTCACCTGAAACTTACTGATGCGCTTTTGTACTTTTTCTTGTACGTGAGCTAAACTCGAAGGCCTACAAGAAAGCAGATACTGTCTCATGCAAACATTTTATCAAATCATATACAATGACAAAATTCAGATGGTTTCAAAAGAGATTGTCTATACTTAGTCAAACAAATTTTGAAGAACCGTTGATTTTTCTAGGAAGAAGGCTAAACACTTTTTCAGTCGTCACGTATTTGGTGTACGTGTGATAACTGAAGTTAATAGCAGACCTTGAAGGAAAACCAATGCTACTGTTTACACGTTTACGCAATTTGATAGTGCAATGAGTTTCTTGTCTACTGTTTGTCTTTCCAAATTAAACACATGCATAGGGAAGCACGTGCAAAATGAATTACTGCCCAATTTTATGTACAAAATTGGCAAAACGTCAAAAGTATTGACTTTTAAAGACTATCTGCCGAAGGAGTTATCGAAAGTACTGTTTATAATATTATTAATTATTAATATTAAGTAAAGTGGACGTCAGCGATGTATGGTAGTAAAGTTGTGAAGAAAATTAAGGGCTCTTTAAAAGTTCAGTCTGTCCTGTCAGTACGACAATTGGAAAACAGTTTTAAATATCGAGATCTACAATATGCCTTGCAAAAGGCAAAGAGTTAAATATAAAAACCAGGGGAAAGATCAGGCATCTCATGCCTAAGCCTCGTTTCGTTGCTGATTCCGCTAGGCGTAAAATTCTGTTACTTTATGACGAAACTTATATCCTTACTAACCCTGATGAAATTCTTGATCGTACATTGTTTTATTCTTTTAGCCCCATGAACTAAACTAACATGAAAAAGTTAAAAAGAAAAGTAAGTTCTGCAAGAAATATATGTTATGACAAGCTTTGGACGATTTTGGAAAGGTTTCCGAGTCTTTTATAACAGAAGGCATTAAAACGCTAAAAAGTATGTAAATGATAATACTGATTCCATTTATTGTTAACCATCATAATAGGCAAAGCAATACAATGATATTTCTGTGAATATTAAACTAAATGTTCTCTACTTTCTTTTATTTGTTATCAAAATGACTTGCTACATAGACTACCCAACTCTTTACTCTTTTAAATTTCAGATTGATTTAACATAAAATAGTAATGGTTATGCACTTCTCCATTTTATTAAACTATCCGGTGCACCAGCACTTTCTGTTAAGTAAATTTTTATACCAGTCCATTAATTAATTTTTAAAATATGAAACTCTTTACACAGGTTGGGACATTTATTTATAATTGTTTTGGACCTTTTCTGTTCAAACTCGATATTACTTATGTATATTTTTATAATGTACGTTGGCAGTGCACTCAGCCTTTCAACATAACAGCTATTGTAATTATAACTTTTTAGCTTATTCAAGGTAATTATTAATTAGACATTAAGTGGTTTGAATTTATTCTTGCAGATACAATATTAGTCTAACCTTTTTAGGACCAGTTCATTTCATTTTCATTACAACTTTATTCAATTAAACACAACCTTATCATTTCCCTTTATTACTTTTCCTGTTTCTTATTCTTGTTTTTTCCGCATCATCGACGAGTAGCTGTTTGTATATGCCTTCGCTGATTTATGGAACTACCTACCGTTATGAAAATGAACAGATAGTAAAGTGGTTTATTGTCATTTTCCAATGAAAATAAACTGTGTAATTTCAGACTCACCCTAAATTAAGGTTTCCAGTGTTAGTTTTATTTACTAATTATAATCCAAATAATATAAGAAGAACAGCTACTGCGCTGCAGTTACTGATTTGGGTCCCTGAGGTTTCCCAAAACAATTTTCTTATATTATATATATTTGTCATATTGTTATGTAATGGTGGAAACGAATAAAATTATTAAAATTATTATTATAACGTTAACAAAATTCATTGTATTACTATGGACTCAGCAAATCTCAGCAAGAGCGACTGTCCCTAACTTCTAATATAATTATTCGTTTAACATTGTTTGCTAAAGAACAAAACTCCCCTCAATATTTTATTTTGGCCAGATTTAGCTACGTCTCATTATGCACGAGAGATAACGCAGTATTTAAACCTTAATTAGTCCACCCTATACACCGTAAGGTAGAAGACGACAAATTATCTATGTATTTAATTAGTGAAGTTACTTTTGAGATACCCTGTGTAAAAAATATATTTATTTTAACACTAAACTTACACTTGAATTTCCAAAAATTCCAGTTTATCCCACAAAATTCGATTCTGACAAAAATATTCCACAGTGCTATTTTAACGTCTATGTTTTGCCATCACTACGGCACTTAATAATAACATCCCATCTTTTACAGGGGGATTTGTAAATTGTGTAATTTTAAACACCAGCCAGCATATTCAACTCACTGAATTTCATTTAAAACGCATTCTTCCATCTTCATCTAGTCGTGAGGGTACGAGATTAAGGAGGAATAGCGTGGTATATCTCTTCGGCCAAATCCGGTACTCCTTCAATGTACTTTACTTCAATGTCAGACTAGCTCTTCGTCATAGTTGAACATAATGTAGGAAATAAGAACATTCAGTAAACGACAATTTCTATGTCAAAATATGGGTAGCCACAATTTTAGTTGTCACAAATATTATTCGAATAACATGCCTTCAAACTTTAAAAACATCCCATGAGCAGTTTCAGTGATCAATTTCTTTAGAGCTATGAAAATTCTCATTGCAGCAAACTTCAAGGAAAACAATAAATTTGTTGCCTTAAATATACTTGTCTCTGAAATTCTACATTTCATGAACTATTTGAAATGTCTTATGGTATATAGTGATATAATCAAACTTCATTATTAAATTTGTTAGGAAAGGGTGCGCGAAAAGGTATGCATATTCTCATAATCGCTAAGATGGCAGTCGATGCTGATAACTTTATAGTTTCCCTAATAATATACACGTCTTTAAAAATATAATAACTTGTTAGTGCATTAGTAGTTCACTGTATGGACAAATTTATGAGAATTTAATGTTCACGTACTAGCGGGCTTTATGGGCATTGTGTAAAAAGCGAAAGGAAAGATTTCGAACAAAAGAGTAATTGCCTACCCTGCGCAATAAATGTAACAATCCACATTCAAAGGAACTTGACATGTTTCACAAATAAAACGTTAAATGAATGCACGAATTCATGACCAAGTTCACGGCTAAGCCTGACAACCGTCAGAGCAACGATCAATCATGCATGCCGAGTAAAAGTGAGTTGGTATTAAAGCCATTCTCCAAGGATTTAACCAATGATTGTTTTGATTTCGTAAGCTCTTCCGATTTGTCATTTTTTGTTCCCTGGGCAAAACTAAATTCTTTTGCGGAGTGCAAGTCATCGGAGGCTTCCCTTTGTTCGTTTCCAATTCATCATTTTCTAAGAATTCGGGCTTTTATTGGTTTTTAAATCGGTAGGGAACAAATTAAAAGAAATCGAGGAAGAAGACGGTTGCAGGTACACTCTAATGACGGGACACTTCAAAAAGACATGTTTGTAAGTGGCAGGTTAAGGTTTGCAGTCATAACAGATTACGGACAAACCGCAGGCTTTAATCTTTTCTATTCTACTCCCACTCGTCATATTAAGAAGTAGGTGAGCTCTGTTCACATCGTTATGCAGTGGAGCTGATTTTTCTAAAGGCTATGAAGGCAGCAGAAGTAACGTTACTTCTAAAGAATACGTTGGCCCTAGTGAGATGCGGTCTTATACCTCAAAGGAAGACAAATATATTGCTCCACCAGGACCCCGAGGTATTTACTCATTCTCGTGGCGCTTCTTTAATGTAGATTAGAATGTAGGAATACTTTTTGTTTGACCCAGTTTTATTTTTGTCCGTTATATCCAAGTACATGTTGCTACCGCAAAACTGCGATTAATGAAAATTAAAACGTTCATCTAATTTTCCTCAACGTACGCATATAAAATTCGCGGACGACTTACATTACTCAATCCATCCATGAAAGAACTGCAAGGAAAATTAGACAATTTTGCAGCTGTTGCCGTATTATTCTATGTTAAAGAGAATCTTTAATTAACCCGAGAATCACAATTTCTTATAATTCCTTATAAAAAATAGGGTTTACCCAAAAGAGTGGTTGCCTTTTCCTATTCCGTAAAAATTACCTGGTTTTTTGAATATGTTGTGGTTAGGATAACTATCAAACTGCAGCTTGCAAAATAGACAACTTTGCAGTTTTTATTTGATATAACTAATTCATGCAACCTCATATGCGGTACAGCAACGTTTTCCTTTGCTACTATATTATTAAGTTTTTGTAATACAGATGTTAATACATAATCTAGTTATAGTAAATTTTGCATAATAAGAGAATAATATGTTAATACAGAATTCACTCGTGTATTTAGCAGGCTAAGTTAACTGATATTGTTTAAACTTTGTATGAAACTTTACTAGAAGTTCTAAGGGGTACCAAAGCACCACATTAATTAGCCACCAATGAAATAATTTCTGAGATTACGTAGAATATTTTAGTTTACAGCAACTCTTTGCACCGTTTAGGAGACGAAGTGCGACCGACGTACTCGCATTAATTTTTGTTTTCCTGTCGAGTATATAAAATATTGGATATTGGAAATATCGCAAGAAATATTAAACACAGTATGTGAAAATACGATCGAAATACTAAATCTTCGGCCTAATAAGTGCTTGCTTCAGTATTAGTACTTAAGTGTTAAATTATTTTTCGAATTTCCAAGATGAAGACTGTATTGTCTTCGATTTTACATATCACACTGTGATATACAATAAAATACTTTTGGTAACACGGGTTTGCAAGAGATGCCAATGGCACAACATTCAAGAATAAGCCATGCTCCTCAATTTTGGTTTCACAAATTAACAATGTTTAATTCAGAAAGTTTTACATATTTTGAAATTTAATAGTAGAAACTTTAGTTAGAAAATTGTCCTTTTAATGTATAAAGGGGAAATGTTTACAGTCCGAATGCTTCTGTATAACTTTGCAGATCTTTGCGCACAGTCTATTTAACTCGAGGTATGTGACGCATAATTTGTATTTCGCCTGTGCCCCTCCCACTTGCATTTCGTTTACCGGCACGTGGAACGATAATGGCTTGGTTTCGTTCCCGCGTTCTTTTCCTTTTGGTGCTATTGTAGGAAGTAGTTAGCGTCCACTGAACTTTCCAAAGTTTCTGCGGGCATGCGGCTTTTGTTGGTTGGATTTTGCCCTTTCTGAATGCAGCGAAATATTGCAGCTTTGCAAGTTCATAGAGAAAGTTCTGAATACTAAGGACAGTGATCCGGTGCTTTGAATACCATAATTTGTTTTACTGCAGTTCGTGCTTGGATTCGACCTATCGTATGAAAAAGATCCAAGACTTCAGGAAGGTTCCTGGCGAGCGGAATCTTGTACCGCACAGCACGCTCCTCCTCCTTCGTCGTATCTTCATGTCTGAAGTATCGTGACATTACGGCTATGTACATTTGTTGATTGTATTTTTCCATTGTTGTCGATCTTCCGCAACGCGAAGATTCGATTGTAGTGGATGTCCGGTGATCTCTTTTACTTGGTCTAGCCATCTTGATGGCGATCTGCCCCTAGGTCTTCTACCCTCGACATTTCCTTGTACAATTAGTTTTTCGAGATTGTCTTTATCCCGTCGAGTGATGTGTCCGAAATATTGAAGAATTCGCCTGCGACAGATGGTGAACAATCGATCTTGGATATTTAGCTCGTTAAGGATTGACACGTTTGTTCTTCTTGCAGTCTAGGGAATGCGCAACATTCTTCGCCAACACCACATCTCGAATGCATCTATTCGGCGTCTATCGGAAGCTGTTAAGGTCCACGACTCGGAACCATAAGAAAATGTGGAAAAGACCAAGGATCGGACTAGACCCACTTTTGTGTTTTTTGTTATTTGTTTGTCTACCCGTATTTTTCTTAAATTAGTCATTGCTGTTCGTGCTATTGCGATACGTCTTCTCACTTCAGTTTCAGAGTCTCCATTGTTGGTTATTACTGATCCCATATAGATGAACTCGTTTACTATTTCGATGTTGGGGAGGCGGTTGTTTAATTGTATCGTGTTGCTCCTATCAATGATCATAATTTTGGTCTTGTCCATATTGATTTCTAGCCCTAATCTGTTGCTCTCCTGGATAACTAACTCGAGCATCTTGGCCATTTCTTCTTCGTCTTTAGCTATAAGGGTAGTGTCATCGGCGAATCTGACGTTGTTTATGATTTTACCGTTTATTGTTACGCCTCCGTTAAAGTCGTCTAGGGCCAGTCTCATTATTTGTTCTCCGTAAGCATTAAACAGTCTGGGTGAGAGTATGCATCCTTGGCGCACTCCTCTATGTGTTTTGAAGGGCTCGGAATGGTTGTTATGAATGCCTCGTTATTTTGATACAGACTAGTAAGTAGGCGTACCAGGTGATTTGGGACTCCCATCTCTCTTAGCACTGACCACATCTTTCTCCATACTACGTTCAGGCACCCCCCAATACGAGGGAGGAATCTAGTGGGCTGGGATCTTCACCAGAAGATCCGCACAGCCAAGGCGGAGATTTAATATAGTGCGTTCATTAGTCGCTTGACACGAAATTTTAGAGATATTTGGTTTTCGATATGAGGAAATTTCAATACTTCGTACACTTCGTGTCGAAGTAATTAAGGATTGACGTCAAGCTTCAACCACTCCTTACGCCGTAAGTCTTTGAGCTGTTTATCTTTTAATAATATGTTTTGTTTCCTATCATAAGGTTTTTTAGTTCTACTGGCAGTAAAAATAAATATTTGAAGAAATACATAAATTTCATTATTTGATATTTGAAAGGGTAGAAATTTTTAAGGAAATTCAAAACGTTTGTACTTCAGTATCCTATAACTTCTTGAGCTGCGTTTTAAACCAATGAACTTATAATAAGATTTAAATGGGCAAGTGACATTGTTCTCTGAACGATCATAAAATAGAACAACAAGAAGTAAAATGCAGTATAAAAAACTGTAGACGAAAAGCAACGAGCAAAGATAAAACCAACAAATTAATCAGATGGGTAGCAAATAATTCAGCCACGGAAACAATACCCTCTTCCTAAAAACGTTACAGTGGTGTAAACTATAAAATTAAAATCTATAAAGCCTGTAGAAGACATATCAGACGTATGCCGTAGAGATGCGGACCCATACACTAATAAAACGAAAAGATTATTAAGGACCCACGAAATGAAAATAGTGAAAACCATAGCACGAGAAACATTGCGGAACAGGGAAAGAACTGAAATAATGAGAGAAACTTGCGGAATGGAATGGCTCCAGTCAACCCTGGAGACAAACTAACAGATGTAAAGACAACTGGACATTTACGTAGTAAACACACGATTAAACTGGAAAATACAGTACACGAACCTGATATAAGAAGAAGATTGTTATTTTAGAAACATTTAATAACTAAACTAAAAATAGTGTATCATTAAATGTGTTAAATTACTTTGTAAAATTCAGTTAATTTTGAATCTGTTACGGATTTAAATATAATTTCTACACTCAATTTCATCTTAAATGTCGGTAATCAGCTTTCTTCGAAATACTTTTGGATATCCTACCTAAAGGTAGGAAAACTGCCGACAAAACTTTTTTTAAGAACGTTACTACAGGAATCAGAAATGGCGAAGTAGTAAATGGTACAAGCATGAATTGCATGAACAAAATTATTCATTAATATATGTAGCAGTTGAGAATAGTATTAGTAGGTAAACATTCACAATGACATTAGCTAAAAACCCTTGTTTTGCCACAGGTACATAGTGAAGACAGGGCAATATCTTAGAGTCACCACTGAAACGCAAGGAGGGTGGAGCAGTGGAACAATATTCGGTTAAACAGTCTGAAGTCAACAGGAATATTTTATTCACTTCGTTGACTCACTAGGATGAATAGGCTCCAAAACATCTATTATAAAGAGATTTTTGTTTTTGAAGGCGTTCCCTTTCAAACGAGAAATGTCAGTTAAGTAAATAAAATTATACCTTTCACATGTGTATTAATTCATTAATAACGTCTGAGGTAAGGATGCTGTCCAAAAACTAGAGTGGGTTGGAGTAGATGTTAATCGCTTAAAATCCCTGGCATGGTATGCTGATTGTTTTTTTTTAATTTGCATTTTCTTCAGTACATTAAGGTGCAAATAATACCTTAAGAAATTTCTGGTACTGCAACATTATAATTTTGATTAATTCGCTTTCCAAAAAATTCCACGGCAGTTCAGCGTATTTTGTATTGTTAATTATTAATGTTATATTTAACAGCAATCTTAATATGCCCCGCTGGTTATTATGAGCATACTTCATGCAATTACAGTTGAAATGTAAAAGCTCTAATTAAACTTCCAATTAAGTTATGTGGAAGAAATTCGTAATTTTATTGTGATAATCATCTACTCTCCAGTGTGTTTTGTATGAAATATATTTTACAAACTCAGGCCCAGTCATTCAGAATTGGTATGCAAAGAAGTTCATATTCGTAGCTTATTGATGATTTACTTTCGAATCTCAAACATGAGTGTTTTACTTTAATCGATATGTATCAAACATTAGTTTATTATAAATGCATTTTTAAACGTTTCATTAAATTTTCTTTAATTTCTATACTAGTTAGTGTTAGTTGTGGGGAGACTCATGTCTAGCAAGTAGGCCTTCATAGGCCCTTTTTTCCAACCCCGTGGACAAGGTCTAGGCATGCAGAGTACCAGGTACCTTAGTCCTACTTAGAATTTTGCCGAGACTAAGGAGTTCCAATCCTAGCAAAGGATCTTTTACATGCTACACATCGTAGTAACATGGGACCCTCGGCTTTACTTCACTTCCGAATGATGGCATTCTGTAGAGGTTTTTATCCGCATTTTTTAGTTTTTTAAAAACCTCACCGGGATCGGGGATCAAACTCTCGACCCTTAGATCAGTAGCCAGAATTCTTACCACTGAGCTATGGAGTCCGGTAATTTCTATACTAACACATTATATAGTTCAAATCATTTTAAGTAAATCTAATCAAAGCTTAGCACGATCACAGATAATTTAAAGCTGCATGGTTTAGGATAACAACTCGGATATTAGCTACGTAATCGTGAAAGTAGGAGTGAAATCCAACTACTCACACTGAAATAATGAAAATTGCTACTCTGAGAAGCACACTTTATGGATAGTTATAATATATAAGTATAGATTTTTAAAATTAATGTGAGCTTCTAGTTTTATACATTATAATTTTTCACTAGTTTGAGAGATTCACTGCCGCAACGTCTAAAAATGAATTGTTTTATTTCCTTCTTTTTAGCTTATAGATAGGGCAAGATCTCAAAAGAAAACTTGAGAAACCCATTAAGACGACGGCATAAACATAATTCAATTCAAATTTGCCAAATTGAATGAGTACATTAAGAGATAACTAAACAATATTATTAAAGAATCTACTAAAAAGAGGCAATACAACGAAGCGTTTGAAAGAGTCCGAGTAGTTAAGTTGTATTTAAATCAACATCGTGGCTTCCCCTTCTTATTGCGAGCACCAGAATTGTGTGCAAGAAAGGGATAAAGCATTAGCTTTGCAGCAGACTTGAAAATCACCAATATTGCTAATGGACTTCCTAAAAAGGCTAAAACTTGGCAGTCGGGAATTGCTTCTCAGGGTTTAAAAACGTAATTTATAGTTAAACTGATGAAAAGGTAACCAAATGTAGGCAACACTTTCCCCATTCTTTTAATTAATTCCTTTGGTACAACTTGAATTAGAGCTGGTCGTGATTAAATTTTAGAAATATTGTAGGAAATAATTGTTGGCAGGGACTCATTGATTTAATTTATTTTGGTACTCAGACAACAGCCGTTAGGCCAGTTATAGGCGTCGCTGTACATTTTATAGGGACTTTCAACTCCACGATCGTCATGATGTTATTATGACATCTGGGACCAACTATTTCAGTGGAAGCCGTACCACGAGGCGTCGAGGGAAGCAGCCGTGAAACTCCCATCCAAGTTTCGACCAGAAAGAGCGTTGCTTAACTCTACTGATCGAATGTGGACGCTTGTTCAAGCTACACTACCCGGGATCTAACATATGGTATACATGTTACCATATGTTACAGTCAGAGTAATAAATGCGTCAAGTATTAATAATTACCGGTAAATATTAATAACTGGTTGGTTGGTAATTTTAATAGTTTTCAATTAATTATTAATAGTTTTCAATTAATCATACTAACCTTAACATATATACTACTTACAACTTAATTTCTATCAGTGTGCTTTCATCATACGATGTCTCTTTCAGCCGAATATTAAGTTTGTATTCATGCAAAAACGTATAAATTGCTGGTTTTATAATTTTTTAAATACCAAATATTATGAAATTGTCATTTCTATTATGCAACTATGCAACATCGTCTAAGCTACTTTTGCAGATGACACTACATTGTTGCACTATCGACATATCTTATCACGTATCTTTAATTTCTTTATTCCGTCTACGACGACTCCTTCATCCACCCAACTTATTATATAGGTACGTGTATCTGGAATCTGAGCGACAATCGTCTAATGCAGTGGTTCAAAAACTTTTTTGGGTCAAATAACCCTTTCCCAAAAATAGTTGATACCATAGACCCCTCACTGTAACTCGTTATTTACTTGCTTATAGCACGTTTGACAACTACTGGTTTTCCAAAATTTGATAAGAACTGATTTTTTGGAGTCGAAATGCTAATTGTAAACGAGGGTAAATTAAATGACACTTTTCCAATCGCATTGAACAAAGCAAGTTCGGACGTGCAAAAAAGTTGCTTCAATGAACGTACCTACATACAATAATCCTGTACATGTCCGAACTCATGTACCAGCAGAGACGAGCCCAGATAGTTACAATTTGATATACTTAAAGTTAACTCAGTGAAGTGTTAATTAGTACGTATATACTTTACCATTGAGTTAAAATACGAGAAAATTAAATTGAAAAAGTTAAATAACGAACTGTTTGGGGTTCGATTTTCAAATGCCTTCGACCCCCATTTTTATCCACTGAATTTATAGATATCGACCACTTTAGGAATCGCTGGCTAATGCTTCAAATTGATATAGATTTAGTTCAATAGTTTTTAACACATTTTCGTGTCTATAAAGGCAAATACCAATGGCAGGTATGGCATTATATGTTTCTATCACGAGTTTTAAGCCAAATAGATGTTGGTTAGTACAGTAATCTTTTCTAAATAATACTTGTTTCGATGGTTGGTAACTGCTGTAACGCCTCTTTTCAATTTGTTTCAAAAGCTCGTTAATGCATTTAACACCGATTTTCGGATCACCTTGTAGCTATATTTTGTAGCAAGAGAATTCAAGCTAAGCAGCCGTGTTTGCTGAGCGATAAACACCTGCACATGTTCGCGTCTGAACTTGTCGTCAATTTTCGCTCCGCGTTGGCTGTGAAAACAGTGTAATAGCTGGTATAGTATTGATTTTTCGAGAGGGTCCTTGTTTTCTAAGCAAGCGAAGCCACTTTTTGCATTGTTCGCGGGCGCCCTTCCTGCGTTGTTAAGAGCGTTTCTTCTAATTTTATTCTTTGAATATTAATTTTGGTTATTTAGTCTGGATTCCTCTTCGCTTCCGCTCATCGAAATCGCTGCGATACGTCTTTTAAATTAGGCCGTGAACATCATCGGTAAGAATGCTTTTGCGTGCATAATTTCGTTTTTTAATTTTCCAATATTTAGGCCGCTTGATATGGGCTAGTTTGGGCTAGAATCCGCTAGTATTAGCTCACAAATCAAGCAGCTATTTCGGCTCTCACAAAGGCTTAAATTCAGCATCCCGGAGCTAACGTTTTGGCTCTTCCTTGAGCTAACCAGTTTCCCGAATTCGCGCCTGTACGTGGCCAGGAATTTCCTTCCTTTTGACGCAAGTTCTTTTTTTGAGCGTCAACTTTTGGATTTTGAGAATTATTACTCAGTTGGCTTTAAGTCTTCATAGAAAAATGCAATGAACAGGACTCCCCTGCCGATCACTGGACTTCATCATTAATTAAACTGTAAGTACATGCCTGATCAGCTCTGTTTTTTCTGACAAATGCATTATGGCGCAAACTTGTCAGTTCTACTAAAATCTTAGCAACTCAAACTTAGCGTGTCAAATCAACCTTTGGCTCAATTGTTATTACCGCAAAAGTGCGAGTATTTGAATAATTCGAAATTGCTGAAATAGCGTGTATACTATATCTCAGATAGCGCCCTTGGCGTTATATGTTTATCTCATTTCCATTTGCACGGGTGTTAGCCTGAAATTGTAATTTAAGCTATAACTAGCGATTTCTGAAACGCTACTTCGATTTGAAGTTTATTAAAATGTTGTTTTGTCTATTTTTTCACGATATACAATTACATGTGTGTGTAAGTTGGGTGACGCCAACCTTGAATTGTTTGTGCTGGATGTTAAATATACTTTTGACTGTTACTGTTTGTATTTGTTGATGCTAGCATTACTACATTTAGATTGAGCTATGCAGCGAAGCTTACAAGGTAGGTGTTAATTTACCTTGCTAACTAGATTTGTTTATTTGTTGTCAATAACGACATGGCGCCCAATTCTTTTATTAATCTACTGTTCAATTGTAAAAGCCCGAATCATTTCTTAGCATGATCCTTACACCACGCCATATTCTTCTTCTTCTGAAAGTGCCTATTCCATTTGAATGTTGGCGATCACACTAGCCCATTTTATTTTGTTTGCAGCCGAGCGAAAAAGTTTTGCGGATGTTAATCCGGACCACTGCCTCAAGTTCCTAAGCGAAGATATTCGTCGGCGTCCTGGTCCGCTTTTACTGTCGATTGTGCCTTATTTTGTCATATTCTGCCGAGAGTTAAAAGAGCTAGCCGAGTCCTTGTCAACCCATTTGTTTAACGGTGGTACACTGCCCAATGTTGAAGTTAACCTGCTTGTGATCCTTCTTATGACCAAAGATGTAGAATCAGAAAAAAATGCATTGAAGGTAGACATTAAAACGACTAAAACCACGTCCAGCACCCATATAGAAGAAGCAGATGGAAAATTTCTAGATAATGTCTAGTTATAAATATGTCAGGGTTACAGAATAGTCATGGCCAAAGCAAACTAAAAAGCCGAACTAATTGAAGAGTGAACTTTGGATGGGCAGCTTTTGGCAAGTTAACGTATCTACTCAAATCTAACAAATACTCTTTAAAAACAAGGCAAAATTAGGCATGCTTGTCCTAAAGTATAGCGGTAAAACAATAGCCTTTATTAGACAAGTACAGTACAGTATCGATGTTTCGAATTAATTAAAACCAGGATGTATTTGTATTAAGAGATTGTTTATATTAATGAGAATCGACTTAAATATAGGCAGACCTCGCCGTTCGCGCCTTTGCGGTTCGCTGATTTGATTTTACGAGGGGCACCTTTATGCTCCTTTCTTTGCTGTTCGCGGATTGCTTTGCCGTTCGCGGATTGCTTTTGCAGTTCGCGGATTGCTTTGCCTTTCGCGGATCGAATTGCCAATTGTTTCAACTTTCACGCACTAACAGCCGGTCTTATAAAGGCCACTATTCTGACGTTAACTTTAATTCGCTGTTAAAATAAACAAAAGCGCATAAAAATTTGTTTACTAATGAATAATATGTCATAAGCGCCAACGTTTTGATGAGATTTTGTTTATTTTAACAGCGATTTAAAGTCAACGTCAGATTAGTGACCTTTATAAGACCGGTCGTAAGTAAATAATGCAGACGTATGCGATTTATGTCATGAACACCTAAATAACATTATTTAACACAAAGTTGTAAACACACTTATCGAGCCTATTCCTTTGAATCTCTTATTACCAATTGGTCCTGAAATAAATTGTAAAATTATAACCTGAATAAACAAAGCTTTACTGTCTTCTCGAGCGTTTCTGCCGAAAACTCAATTGAGTTTAATTTTTAAAACACGGAAATCCATGTCGTCAAAGCATAAAGTTTTTGCTTCAGATTTTCCAGACAAAAAACGCAGAAAAGTTTTGGTTTTTTGAGGTTACATAGTTTAAATAAATCTAGTTAATTGAACCTAACCCGGTTTTTATCATTTATGCGTTTACTTTCCCATCGCGGTTTTGCGCTTCGCGGCATTCTTCTGGACTTAACCCCCGCGAACGGCGAGGTCTGCCTGTACAAGAAAACAATTCATAGTTTTTTTTGTGCAGTGCAATACATGCAGCTTATATGAAACATACAAATTTAATAATAATAATAATAGTATTTATTCCCCCTTTACGATACAATGCACTAAAAACAATTTAGTTACACACACACACACACACACACAGATATATATATATATATATATATATATATATATATATATTAAAGGTAAACATTTCAGGGTGTCATACCGCTTAATAAATTTGAAGATTTCTTCAACTGGTTGAAGAACATCTTGAATGGCGTTTGGGGTTGGACGACGTTTCGACGAAATCACATTCGTCATTTTCTTTACTGCAGGACAGTGCTTACAAATGTATCTCCACAGATCCAACAACGTATTTGGAGAAGACCACCAAGTCGAAGATAAAGGAGAGTAACATCGAAACTGAAGTGCAAAATCAACTTATACCTAGAGAAAAGTCGTCTAAATGTCCCAAGATATACGGTCTCCCAAAAATTCATAAAGATGGAACACCGCTTAGGCCTATCGTTAGTTCCATAGGATCACCTATCCAACGACTTGCAGCGTTCGTAGCTAAACATCTGCAGCCGCATGTGGCAGATGCGGCTTTATACGTTATGAATTCTACCCACTTCATCGAGATGCTGCAAAAGGAGAAAATTACACCGACCGATATCCTCGTGAGCTTTGATGTCGTCTCTCTGTTTACTAAAGTGCCAGTTGCCGAAGCTCTAAACGTCATTAAACAGAAGTATGATCCACCTCAACACATAATCAAACTTGCCGATCATTGTCTCCAGAATACATATTTCATCTATAATGGTCAACGCTACAAGCAAGTAGAAGGAGCGCCGATGGGTTCACCTTTGTCTCCCGTCATTGCGAATCTCTTCATGGAGGACTTCGAATCGAAAGCACTGGACAGCACCATTTACAAACCGAAACTTTGGCTTCGGTATGTCGATGATGTTTTTGCCATATGGGGTCATGGTAAGAATCGACTTGCTGATTTCCTTACCCATCTCAATAGCATCCATAATAAGATCCAGTTTACGATGGAATTGGAGAAGAACAACCACCTTCCATTCCTAGACGTTCTCATCACCAAGAAGAATGGAAAATTGGGGCACACGGTTTATAGGAAGACCACGCACACCAATCGCTACCTAAATGCTAATTCACACCACCACCCTGCTCAACTACAATCAGTCCTGACAACACTGGTTTGTAGATCAAGAAGGATAGCCGACAAGGAGAATACAAGACAAGAATTAGCAACCCTTGCTCGAGTATTCGAACAAAATGGTTATGGCAGAGCAGCGATTAGGAAAGCGTTCCGACCACCGAAGACCAAAACGCAAGACGCAGAAGAGGAGAGACCTTGTGGCACGGCGTACCTGCCTTACATCCGAGGCACGACAGAGAAAATCGGAAGACTCCTTAGAAAATGTAACATCAGGACAACCTTTACCACGGATAGAATAATCCAGTCCATACTAAGGAATCCTAAAGAGTACATCCCTTTGGAAAACCAAGGAGTCTACGAGATACCGTGTCGGGATTGCGATAGCAGCTACATAGGCCACACCAACCGGAGAATAAAGGCACGCAAGGAGGAACATCAAAATTATGTTAAGAAGATGGAACACACTTCATCGCTAGTGCATCATATATGGGATACTTCGCACAAGATTGATTTCGACAACACCAAGAGCATTGCCAGCGTCGAACACAAAGACGCATGCATCATACGAGAAGCCATCGAAATCGTGAAACGTCCGAATTGTATGAACACCCGCGACGACACAAGCCGATTACCTGCATCGTGGTTACCAACGTTACTACAAGCAACGGCCGGCCATCCGTTCTAGCAGTACAGCTCCCTCGATGCTAGTTGCCACAGTAATTGATAAACAACCTATTCAGTCAGCTGTACATCAAGTTGACAGTCCGTCGTGTTGCCGCATAACTAGAAGCCAAACCAGGACTATAAGGACTTGAAAATGACGAATGTGATTTCGTCGAAACGTCGTCCAACCCCAAACGCCATTCAAGATGTTCTTCAACCAGTTGAAGAAATCTTCAAATTTATTAAGCGGTATGACACCCTGAAATGTTTACCTTTAATACATATCAGCCGCGAAAACCTTCGTAATAATATATATATATATATATATATATATATATATATATATTATATATATATATATATATATATATATTATATAATACAATTTCAATTTAAATAAATTTACTGCAGCGAAAAGCTACTTCCCTGGGAAACCTGCAAAGCGGAAGAAACTTGTGTGTAGAAAGATACATTTGACAGAAACAATTCAATCTGAAGAAATTATACAATATTATAGACAGGGGAACTCAAGTGGACCATTTTTCAGATTACCGCAAATTCGGAATCGCATTGTTCGGATTATCAAGATTCGTAGTCCAGCCCTTTTAGGGCCATTGCTGGACGTGCGTCTTCCTTAGTTGTCTTCACTTCTTTCTGTTCTGAGCTGCTTGTAGCTAAATGGTGAAAATTATCTTTATGGCGTGCGTCCAGTGCGTTGATGGCATTCCTCTGATATACCCAGAATTGATAACCATTCCGGGTCTATTCTAGAAGTTTGCGTATCCAGCTGATGTCTCTTAGTCTGGAAACACGTCTCGCCCAGCTCCATCTTAGTTTGGCCATACCGACTAGAGCGTCTGTTGTGTTCTTCAGATCCTCGTTTCTTATTTTGTCTCTTACAGTAACATGACTTTTCTACGAGCCTTGGCCTTGGTGTCATTATTTTTAAAGATGATTTTTTCGTGAGTGCTGACGTTTCTGTTCCAAACTCCATTACTGGAAGCACGTATTGATCAAAGACGTTTTGATTCATACTTATTAAGGCATTCAAAAGTTATTCCCAGCGTACATACATCAAACAAGTAGAGACGCTTAAGCCAAATGTTGAAACCTGTCTAGAGTGCCAGGGACAGTAACTCGGGGGGTATTTCTAAGCTTGACTATCAGATGGCAGCACAAAATTCTACCAATCAGAGCCAGTTACTAGCTCTGCTACCAATCATATGTGACCATGGATATATTAGTACAGGATACGTTCACTACATGTAAACGTACGTCGAATCTTAAAATAACATATCACGGAGTTCGGTACCTTCCCCCATTTCATTCTAACCTATATCACTTTATTTCTCTCTCCCTTTAGACGTATTTCATACAATGTTTCGTACGCTTAATTTTGAAGTTTTGAAATGAAAACGTCAGAAGTGTCATTCAATTCCACAGTTTATTCTTCGAAAATTGAACTTTAGCAATGAGAACGTGCATAATTTGTTCTATTTCTTGTAATTCTTCAAGCGAAGACCTACCTTTTCACCGGTGTGTTAAGTAGATAGTTTGTTTAATTAAAACCTTCTTTAAAAAATTATTTCAGTTTTTTTATTGATATTCATATCCCTCATAGCATTAGGAAAGGAATGAATATAAAAAAAAACGATTAGACATGGTGACCTAAAAAAGTTATCATGAAAAATTATGCTACTTGAACATTTAACTTGTTAGCGGACCTACCAGTTAAACTGTTGTTTACATGGTTTTGATTGCTATTATCAAAGAGGATATATCCTCTTTGGCTATTATTATCAACCGTAAAACTCAAAGGCGTTAGCGAGTGAATATCTTGCACACCCCCACACCTCATCGAGTGAGGTTATCAAGTGTTACCTGTTGAGGTTATGTTTTCTAATTTGTGTTTATTTATACGATTACTTCTTTTCTACATTTTATAGCATGTTGAGACCAAAAAGACTATCTCTGGCACCATGTAACACGAATTAAATGTATTTTATCAGAATTTCTCTCAATGGCGAGTCCAAGTACCTCTCTAAAGGATAGCGCTATACGTAATTCACGCATTGAGAGTGACAGAAATAGATGGTACGTCTTGTTCAACTATATCAACGGCACGCCGTATCTTGTACTTATATATCTATGTATGTGACCATAGATAATATAAAGGGATTTAGAACGCAAACTCCCTATCTATTTTTGGGTCTCAGAACATTTAGCGTCATCTGTTGAGTTGAGGACGGTGCAAAATTGGCTAGCCTACTAGATGATTTCATGTGTTTATTAATTAATTTGTACTTAATATAGGTAGATAACAAATTAAAACATCAGCTTTATTTTCGATTTTTTATTTTTAACTTCTTTTCGTACATTTCTACTGCATTTTGGTAAATTTTGTTTTTAAATTTTATGGTTCTGGTATCTTTGCCAGTTAAAATTAAATTTAACCCCTTAGCATACGTATATATTGTTATATTTACTATTTTGCCTATAATTTCGTCTTCAATTTTACGTTTATGTTCGCACGCAAATGAAAATCTAACATGATGCGGTATTACAACAGAAATTTTATTTTTCATATTATCAGCCGAAGTTATGTTACTTAATAAAATTTTTGAAATATTGTAAACCTTGTTGATATTTTTAATGAACTCTAAGTTGCAATATTGTAATTTTCTATTTTCATAATAATACTCTCTTTCATTGATCAACTTATGACACTGGTCGCTCCCCGAATATCTACTAATGATTTGGGCTTTATAGTCTTCACAATTTAAATGTTTTAATGTTTTAGCAATCCAGCCAGAAACGTAACCAATTATACTTTTATACAAATCTTTTTCTAATTCAAACGCTGAAAGCATTGAGATAAATTTACATACAGTGTAAATTTCGTATGGCGTTTCATTATTTTTGTAATCGTTACTGTTCATTTTGTCTACTAATCCTCTAATATTAAATAAATCTGGAATATTAGTCTTTTCACAATTGGCTCCTATTGATTTTGATCCACAGAAATTCCGAATCATTAGTGACTTAAAACTTTCTCGACACTGGATAGCTGTTGGATTTACAGCTCGACTACGTTGATTTCTAATCTTTCCAAAATAATTTTCAATTACATCTTGATTCAAAGCTCGAGGTAAAAAAAACTTACACATGTTACTTTCTACTAAAATTTCGTATAAATCTAAAAATCCTTCTAGCGTTTTCATCCAATTTTTTAATGTTGGAGGGACCATTTTTTTTCCAGCTTTGTCAATAAAATACATATTGCTTAAATGTTGAATTGATTCTTTCCAAAATTTTGTATGTCCCGAATTTTTATACACGCCACCAGAAAACGGTTTTCCGCAGTGTGGACGAAGTGTCTCTCCATTTAGGCTGTCGAAAAGTTTGTCAAAGAAATTTATTATTTTTGCTGTTCCTAAAGCTTCTTCATTCAAGTTGTTATCACCTGTTAAAATATTTATTAGACTGCTATAAAACATGATTTCTTCACAAAAATTACCACTTTTAACTAACAAAGAGATGGTTGAAGCCATAGAATGACTTAATACTTGAGTAGCATAACACACTTTCATTTTCTGAAATTTGTTAGGGATCACGTGGAAGTCAGTAATTTTGTGAAGTGCTCTTAATTCACCACATGATTCATCATCAAAATAATCTTCAATAATATGTTTCCATTTTGCTGTCAAGATTTCTCCATTTACTTCCCAAACTAAATCTTTTGTTAGCAAATTGTTTCTGATACATTTAATCATATGAGGTGTATCGTATAAGGGTATAATCTCTTCGTTTCCAACTATAATTCTTCTTTTTATTTGCTGCTCCTTTTGTATGTAAAGTGTACTCGATTCATTCAATAAACTATTTATAGCCGCTTGGTTTGGTTGTCCCTGATCACATATTGTGGCTATAATTTTCAACCCGCAATTTTGAACTTCTGTAATCAGTAATTTTATTAATTCTACTATAACTGTATAACGTAGCTGACGAAGAAAATGCGAAATAAATTGGTTGTTGCCATTTTTTGAAAAGTCCACTGAGATAAAATACAAGAACATGGTCAGCAATTTGCAAACTTCGGCTATGCCCAAAATCTTGGAAACCATAAAATTTGTCGGTGGTTTTGTCATAATCTATATGAGGCATTATTGACATTTCGTCAAAAATTAAAGCACACATTTTATCTCGATTATTTAAATTTGAAGCAGCTTCTTTCAAGTTGTCGAATATTAATTTAGTCAACCCGGCATTTATTGGAACTCTATTTAACATTGCCATTATTGTTTGCCGAGTAGGAAGAGCAAAAAACTCCCTTAATTTCGAATAAGCTCTTCCAGATTGTTTATAGAATGCCAATGCCAAAACTTTCTCTTCGGTGGTGTATCTACGTCCTGTTGCTTTAACATTTCTTTTTCTCAATTGTGCTAAACAAAAATTTATAGCATCGTCTCTTAACACTTTGCTTTTTAATTTAATGTCAAATCTTGTGGCTAATTTTAACCGTTGACGAAGCAAAGCTTTTTCGTGCAGCGCGCTTATATTTTAAGGAAGAGTGGTAGATCTTTTTTGCAAAAAGAGGGATGTTTTTTATTCGCACAGGATTCATTTTGTTTAAAATTTTGGGGTTTCTGCTTATATTTGAAATTTGGGTGTCTGTATTAGGATTGACGATATAGGGAGATGTATTTTCTGGTATTATATTGTCTTGCTCGTCATTAGATTGCGGGATCAAATCAGATGTACTATACGTATCCGCATTTTCTAAAAAGTTTTAAACATATATATTACAATTTAAGTAAATACTTCTGAAATTTACCATGCGGAATTCGCAAACTAGGTATAGCCATATTTCGGAGTCTATTATTAGTATCAAAGTCAGAAGCTGTAAAGTGTAAACCACAAACCGTATACCCATTATAAACTTTCATAGGATCAACTTCCATTAGGTGGGAATTACCAATTCGTTGCAACCATTCTGTAAAACGCTTAGGATATTTTTGGGGATTTGGAAATCTGTGACGCGTGATAACACCTGTACTATAACATTTATGCACGCTACAGAGTTTCATGTTTGATTATAAATAAAGTTACTGCAACTTAAGTATAATCAGCGCAGTGACAGTGACATTACCATAGGAAATATTACTACATTACTAAAATGTTTCATGAGCTTCTATAAGTTTAGGCTTGGTAATTTTTCTCTTAATTTTTCTTTCACATATTCGCCATCTGGCGGCTTGTGGACGGTGTGCAAAATGTTCTGAGACCCAAAAATAGATAGGGAGCTTGCATTCTAAACCCCTTTATATTATCTATGTATGTGACAAAGTAGTGGCGCCATCTGTTAGTATCGGAAAGTCCCCCCAGGAGCCGTTCAAGCTCATCCAAATCGGAATTTTGACATCAAAGGAACCGATAGTGAGCGTCTCTACTTGTTTGATATATGTACGCTGTTATTCTCCTCTTTGCTTCGCACGCTTAATTATGCCTGCCTACTTCTTGGTCTCGGATTTATTTATTATCAAGGCTCCACTAAGCAAAATTTAAAAAAGATAGCGATGGAGAGAAGAGTTTTCTTCACTTCAGGATAGGTTTTACAAATTAAAGAAGAAGAGAACTAACAAGCGTAGCAAATGTGGTAGAAAGAGCAGCTAGACATCTGGGAGATAGAAATGAAAGATGACGTGGAAAATTATTTGACTGGAGACCACGAATATGAAGACGTGGAATAGCTAAAGTAACAGACAACAATTGAAGAAGATTGGCAAGAGCTCGACAGAAGGAAAAATTAGAAATGAGGACTGTATTCGGAAGTGGATTCAAGTCTGACAAAGAAGAATAAGAAGAAGAACTGCATTATTGACTTCACATAAAAACTCTGGAACTATCTAGGAACTAACACAGCAACCTGGATAGCATTGATAACTAGCTTAAAATATATAAAACCTAATACTTTTAAGTCACTTCACATTACTTTCACCCTTAGAAGAGGATCGTGTGCACCAATAGCTCTATGGTGCAACAATACTTCGGAAAAGGGATATTAAATATTGGGGATGCACCTGAACGCGCAGCTCACATAAAATGGACAAAAAGAAAGCAACTTATCATACTCCTCAGTGGAAACAAACTATTATTACATTAAGCGGACATAAAATCTATATCTTTTTATTAGTATCCAACTTGGAGGATTTGCTAGTAATTCGAATATCGCTACGCTTAAGAGATATCAAAACAGAACCTTCCAGCTCATTGCAAGTGTACCAACACACATGTCAACTCATGTCCTGTACAAATATCTAAACATCCCTGCAGTAGAATAGGAAATTATAGATTACAGTCGAAAATATCAAGGCTCAGCGTCCACCCAGATCCATTTGCAATTGATCTTTGTGCTGCTCTAAAAATCAAATGGTCCTTTGCAGTTGACACAAAACTAAGTTTCTACTTAATCACTCCGAATCTATAATATAATTTTCCTTAATGTGTGTCTGTGTGTCTGTGGCACAAAATAAAATCTCACGTTCCGGCTTCACAGATGTTTATATTTGTTTAGGTTTTGTTTTTCTTATCTTAGCGCTCGGATCGGAGCTTGACTTTTCGCGTATCCTATTTCACGTGCGCGTAACGCGCAGTTTGCTTGTAATTAATTAATTTCTAAATAGAATAAACTTTTGTAACTTGAGCCATCTATGCATCGACAGTTTTGAAAAATTCATATCCACGCCTCGTACAACTGAGAAGTTGGTACGTGTTAAACGATGACAAAGAGAGAGGAGAACTTCTAGCTTCTTCATATCCCAACTGTAATAGCTTTGCTAAACCGCTTACGACGACTTATGCCAATATTTTTGTTGTATATCACCAGTCGAGTGGTAATACGGTATTCTACTAGTTCGTTTTAAACAAGTAAACAGGGCTGCTAATAGCTTATATAATCATAACCCACGTTGCCGTGGGTTATAGTAAATAACCTACACGTTACCTAAGTACTTAACTCACTCCCGTGACTTATAAATACTTTAGCTCAATTAATTTGTCACTTCGACTTTTCAGAACTGCCAATATAAAATTGATGTTCTTTTTGTTGGATAAAGTTTTGTATGGCACGCCTATGTTATTATTTGTAATATAACACCCTTGTACCATAAATAACTATTTGAAATGTGTGCTTCTCATGACAATTTTCTGTAACTGTATTCAGCGCATTTTATTGATGTGCATATCCTTTGGTAACTTCCATCTTTATATTTATCTTTTAATTCTTGAATGCAGTTCTGTGTGAGGCTACTAAGTAATAATATTTTCGGCAATTCTGTAATAATTAGTTCATCTACCCCATTCGTAGCCCTGCATATGTTTTATTTGACCAATTGACATCCTTTTTGTTTTTATGAAGTTTCTGAGCCAAGCTAGTAATGCAAGTAGGTGTATTTCCATTTGCGTACAGATTTTTTTTGTGTCCGACGAACTTAGAAGAGCCCAAAGATCCAAAAATAACCAACCATTAGTTTCATCACAAGGTAAAAATAAAAAACCATTATAAGGAAATGACTAATTAGCCAAAAATACTATATGTCTATTTAATAACCAATCGAACATTTGATTGATTAGCGGATTATTGTGTGTAGTTTCGGAATTTACTCAAGTTCTAGGAAGCATATGCAGATAGCTTAAGCATTAGCAGAAAACATAGCAGCATTATTACTTAAAGGAAAATCTATAAATAGCTAAGTTTATATCTCTCGCTTCGTACATACATTATTACTCGTATTGTTTAAAACTGCAATGAAGTACCATTTGCGAGGAAAAATCGATGCGGCCAGCCCACTATAACGTCGATTTCATGCTCTTTCTGAATAACAACGAAATAAATAAACAAACAACGGCGGGTAACAATTACTTGACAACAATACAGCGTGGCCGACTGTGTCTACACGAAGCGTGGGTGTCGTGTCTATCATTTACAATTCAAAGCAGCGGTTGGCCATGAGTACGTACCCTGTGTGGTGAAGTGACCGTCATTTGCATTCCTAGATGGATTCCCTCAAACTGCTTATTATTTACCTTTACTTAGAGTTCTAGTCGCTTATCTTGCCTTTTAAAAGCCACGCTAAAAGAGCTCGGAACTAAAACCTTTTAGTAGGAGGCTGCTAACTCCGGCGTCCGAATTTAAGACAGGTACCGGCTAGTCCGCAGAGGCGGACTGGGGTTTTTTAAATGATGATTTATATATAAATATAATGTCTCACATACCTTATTTTTCTTGTATTATTTCTAAAGATTCAAGATTCTATCGATTACAGCAAGCTGAAAAACTGAATATAGAAGATTTGTATAACAATTATTGTTGCCCATACAAAAATGGCAATAACATAGTATTGACCACACAACATATATTGTCTAAAAAAATAATAACAAAACTCAAAACATTAAATGTAGTTAGTTAATAGACTATGTTAGCTGCTCTTACTCCTATAACCGCCTTTTTCATTCCTCTGGTGATGTTCTGAATGAATTTTTGAGGAATGTTTTCCCCTTCTTCTATTGAAGTTGTTCGAAGATCCCCCAGGTCGTGGAGGAAGTTATTCGATTTCTAATACTCTAGTTCAAGATGTGTTTTATTGCAGTTATATCTGCATTAAGAAGGACTAATCATAGCTATCAATTGTAGGTTTTCAAGGTGGGGCAAAAGGCATGACACTCTGTTGAAGGATGTCTCATACATATTGAACAGCAATCATGCAGCTTTTATAGACACTAGCTCTGAACGTGAAAGATATATCAGTCCATCACGGCCTTCTTGAAAACACACACGATGGGAGAAATTATATTGAGCACAGCGTCTCCTACTCTTGTCAAAACATGATCTTACCCATCGATACCATGCAGTCTCGTTTTATCTGCAAAAACAACAAAGCGCGAGTGTCTAATTTAGATGGATGTATGGCACAAGGGCCTAATTCAGTACTTTTCATAATATATTACATAACAAGTCGCGAAAGTGACATATGTCGTGCGACGTGTGAGTATATTTGAGAAACGAGGCAAAACGTAGCAAAGCCGAGTGACTTAAAACACGAGCGTGCGATACACTTTCGAGCGAGAACGATATTTCTTCCACTGCCACAAAAACACATTCGTGCAATTTAATGAATATGTTTTGTAGTTTTTACGTTAAAATGACATATTGTAATAATAAATTTATTGGTCCTCTCGATCATACAATGATATAAGACAAGTCACAAAAAACTTACTTAAAATTGTAATGTAATAGTTAAAACGACGTAGAATTACATAAGTTAACAAATTTAAAAAAAAAACGTATATATAAAATGCTTACAATTAAAATTAAAACAGTGTACAACTACCTAAATTTATCACAGGCTAACTACGAAAACTACATTATGTATATTGCACTTCAATTTAGTTTAAAATTTAAATGTTAAAAACTCATCTAGCGTATAAAAGGCGTTGTTTTTGAGAATTAAAGTTAATTTTTTTTTAAATGTCTTGCTACTACATGTTTTTAGACTAACAGGTAGTACATTATAGAGTACCGTACCCATATACCAAGGACTGGATTTATATAATTGAAGGCGATGATTATGATGCTCTAAGTTAAGACGACCGTAACGAGTGCTATATTGATGGTGCTCGTTTAAAAATTTGAATTTACTAATATTCGACGTAACATACAGTAAAATTTCTAGTATGTAGATACTAATAAGAGTTAAGATACTCTGATTGATGAAACTGGTTTTGCATGACTCCTGTCTCTGTAAATTAAATATATTGCGAATTGCTCTCTTTTGTATAACAAACACCCGATTTAGATTGGTAGCATTACCCCAAAAAATGATACCGTATCTAAGAACTGATTCAAAGTTTGAATAATAAAAAGTTCTGCAAGTCTCGATATCACCAAAATGAGTAATTCGATTAAGAGCAAAGCAAGTGCTTGATAGTTTTTTACAGATAGCATTAATATGATCATTCCATTTTAAAGAGAAATCCAGATTAATGCCCAATAATTTAAAAACTTTAACATTTGTAATCGTTTTATTTGATACTTCTAATGTAAGATCATGATTAGATTTGAAATTTTTTGTGAAAAATTGCATCATCATAGTTTTATCTAGATTGACCGTTAGCTCATTAATTTTTAGGAAGTTTAATAAATTTCTAAGTCCAAAGTCAGCTCTATCTACAAGATTTTCATCAGAATTTTCCGATATTAATAATGTTATGTCATCAGCAAAACAGGTAAATTTACAGGTTAAGGCGGAATCGATGTCATTAATATATAAAATAAATAGTAGTGGACCGAGAACGCTTCCCTGCGGAACCCCTACATTAAGTGGAAGTTTTCCAGATTTAACCCCAGAAAAACTAACTAATTGTTCCCTGTTCGACAAATAAGATTTTAATAAATTATTTATTTTACCACGCAGGCCAAAATGTTTTATCTTATCTAAAAGGATATCATGATTTACGCAATCAAACGCTTTAGAGAGATCCACAAAAACTGCCATTACCCGCCTGCCACTGTCTAGATTATCATAGATGTTTTCTAATAAACTTATAAGGGCAGTCTTAGTAGAGTGCTCTTCTCTAAAGCCATGTTGATTTTTGGAAAGTACACAATGTTTTTGCAAAAAGTGTAATATACGAGATGCTATTATTTTTTCAATTATTTTAGAGAACGAAGATAACAATGCTATCGGTCGATAATTGGACAAATCGCCCGGATCTCCCTTCTTATAAAGTGGAATGACGTTTGCAGTTTTTAGTACATCTGGAAAACAATCTTGCTTGAAGCATTCATTAACTAAATGGCATAAAGGAGTTTGTCAGTAAATGTTTGGTTAAAATTAGATAGTTAGCCCATTGTATAACTGAGAATTGTGCATTCGTTATTGTAACGACCTTGTGAATGGTATTGTCTACTTACCTGCATGGAAGCTGCCACATTCGTATGCGGACATGGGAAAATATACTTTTTCCGTCGACCTCCCTATAAAATGTGATTTTACGGACGCATTTACGTACCAAAAATGTCACTTTTTTGGACACCATTAATTTTTCGTCCGCAAACACTTTTCGTCCGCAAATACTTTTCGTTCGCGAATGCTTTTCGTCCGCAAACACTTTACGGCCGCACTTTACAGCCGCAAACGCTTTTCGTCCGTAAACACTTTTCGTCCGCAAATACTTTTCGTCCGCAAACGCTTTTTGTCCGCAAACGTTTTTCGTCCTCAACAACTCTTATAATTCGGACTTCACTTTAATTTTTTTTCAAATTATGACGGCCGACGGAAAAATTTAATATGCAGCTCGGACGAAAGCTGCTTTTTATGGCCTTGCCTGATTGCTTGCCTCGGCTATCGCCTCGGCCAGCAATTGCAGGCATCGGCCATAAAAAGCCAATTTTTCGTCCTTGATGCATAAATAACTATTTCCGCAACCGTCTTAAAAGTCATTACTTAAAACGCAACAAACCCCATTGAAGTTTCTCTTACTGACACAAAAATTGTATGTTGCTAGTCAATACTTTTAGTTCCTAGGATTAAAAGTACCTTTACTTCCTATGAGCTGAAGGTAAATTCTAACTGGTTGCCTATGGAAAAGCAATCAATCATCTAAAATTTTAAATATTTTGCACTCTTCTAGGTTGCAGCAAAAATGTATTATTCAGATTAAAAGTGGCTCTGTTTGACTGGCAATTTTTGCGTTAGCTCGGTTACGTTACGCTTCGTCTGGCAAATGCAAACACGGTTGTGTAAGTGCCACTTTTAATTCTAATAAAACAATACGTTATTTTTACAGTAAGTGCGCGAAGTTAATGATTTCAAAGCGTAAGAATGTTACTTCTTATATCCCTCTCAATAGTCATTCCAACGCGTTAAAACGTGTTAAAAAATAGGATGGGCTGGCGCCTCGTAAAAAAAGTGACATTCTTACGCACAAAAACACTCACTTCGCGCTCTTAATACAAAAATTACTATTCTACAACCGTCAATCAAGAATATCAATATTGTTTCAAGCCGTAATGCGCTCTAGTTTGCAAAATGCCTTTTTTCATGTCGTCAATGGTAACGTAAATAAATATCTTATTTTTTAACTTATAAAATGGCAAACTTCGAGCAGTGATAGCGATGCGCGAATGTCCTCTTTTTTGACGGTTGTCAAAAAATACTATTTCCACGCCTACATACGAAAGTGGCAGGTTTCAGACAGTCAAGCAACCACGAAATATGACAATTGTCATTCACTCGGTTGTTATCACAACGACAGTGTTTGTTTTAAGACGCTCGTGTTTTAAGTCACTCGGCTTCACTATACACTTCGCCTCAAATATACTCGATCGTATTTGCCACTTTTGCAGCTTGATATGTAATACTATAGTACTTTCTACTTTCTGTGTAAAAAGTCGGCTTTTGTTTCCTAATTTCAGAAAACAAAACTGTCAATTTCCAACCAGCGGGAGTTTTTAATAACTCTTTGCGCGAGGTAACATTTTTACTTCTTTTTACGATAAAGGAAGTATTGGATTCACCCCAAAAATTCGAAATTGAGTTTTCAACAGATCTTCACGTTTCAGAGTCTCCTGAACCCAAAAAACATATTTTTGTTCATTGGTCTGTCTGTGTGTGTGTCTGTCTGTCTGTCTGTCTGTCTGTGAACAGAAACTCAAAAACGAAAAGAGATATGGCGTTGAAACTTCATATATAAGTTTTCTGTACTATCTAGATGCGAAAGCAAACTTTTGATGAAAATTGCATAACCAGAAGTACTCTTGTGGTTTTTCAGTTTTTTTCGATTTTTTCAAAAACGGCTTTAACGATTTTTTCAAACTTCACATTTTTAATGTGTATTGATGTGAGATAGGTGATTTTCCAGTTGAATACCTCTAACATTTTTTCCTATTTTTTTATTAACTCCTGTTTTAAATAGAACACCCGGTATATTATTACATTTTGAATTCAGCTAAAAATTCTAGATAACATTTTTCTCTTGAACGAACGCTCTATTTTGTACGGTTTCTGTACAATTTGTAATTTTTGAAAATTTTTGACAAATGTTTAAAAATGAAAAATAAAATTTTGGTTAATTATAAGATCACTGTAAAAGGAAGTTGTGTGCGTATATCACACCAGATTTTTACCTCTCCATTTCTGGTTGTCACCAATGTCACCATGGATACCACACCGAAGCTTTGCAACGTTATGTTGATTTGGAAATTAGACAAATTCTTACTATAAAAATTTAAAATCACTATAATGATTTTCTAAAGCAAAATTCTTGCACCTTTGCTCTAAAGAACATACGTACGAAGGCCAAACTATATACACAGAGTGTCCATTTAGGTACCTAGTCTCTGGCGTAAGCCTTTACTTATTTTTCCAATAAGAAGTTTAATTATGGAGATTCTAATGGGGTTAAAGGCGCATATTTTAAAATTAATTTGAGGTATACGGGGTGTTCCAAAAAAGTTTAGCTTTGAAAAATATTAATTGTTTAAATTAAACCCCCTGTATTTCTTCGCGGCTAATCAAACCCCTATCAGTTATACGTTTAGCTCTAACTTTTCTTTTATATTCCTTTGTGCTTTTCCAATTTATGGACTTTAGTATTTTTATTATTATCAGGCTTTCATTTAAAACGTCACATTTTCCCCACTTGAATTTTTCTTCTCTGATAATTGAAGGCATTGTCACCTAGGATGGAAAAATACTGAATTTTACGAAAACGAAATATTTTAATACCGGGTGTTCAAAATACCGGTTCAAATGGTTCTTCAATCTTTATTTTCTATTTTTTAAATCGAATGCGCTATCCCAATATGAATAAATAGGAATAGATCCTTAAACTTCGTTTATTTTGACTGAAACATATACGTTATTTTAAAAAGTATTTGAGAAATTAAACTTTTAATAAAAAATCTGGTGTGATACGCGCACACAACTTCCTTTTACAGTGATCTTATAATTAGCCAAAAATGTTATTTTAAATTTGTAAGCATTTATCACAAATTTTCAAAAATTACAAATTCTGTAAAAACCGTACAAAATAGAGCGTTAGTTCAAGAGACAAATTTTCTCTATAATTTTAAACTGAATTCAAAAATGTAATAATATACCGGGTGTTCTATTTAAAATTCTACTGGAAAATCAATTATCTCACATCAATACACATTAAAAATTGGGGTGAATCCAATACTTCCTTTATAGTAAAAGGAAGTAAAAATCACGATAAATTAATGTACGTATACTACTTGGAGCATGGGTTATAATTACGCTAACAAAAAACCGAGTTGACGGTTAACCGGCTTTCGGTGAACCGTGGTTTTTTATAAATAGAAAATCGGCAAATCGGTTACCGAAAACCTGAATATAACCGGTTCATAAACAATTTTGTAAACCTGCAGATTAAAAACCGGTTTCTAAATCGGTTTACGAACCAGTATGAGAACTTGTTTACAAAACGGTTTAAAACCGATTTATAAACCGCTCTAATAAACATAAAATTGGTTATATTTATATAATGTGGAAGCTATACAATCCCATTTTGATTATTAATCTCAGACTTCTAAATAGTTAAATCGATTTTTAAAACAGCCTATAAATCGGTTTCAACCTGTTTCGTCAACCGATTTAGAAATCGGTTCTTGAACCGGTTCAAAATCAGGTTTTTATTAACCGGTTTACCGATCTTCTATTTATGAAAAACCACGGTTAACTGAAAGTCTGTCAACGAGGAAATCGGGTTGTCACCAGCCCTATTGTAAACCCTGCACCCAGTAGTACACATTTATGGTGGTTTTTTATTAAAAGCTTAATTTCTCACCTACTCTTTGCAATAAAATATAACATATTGTCAAAGTAAAGCAAATTTAAAGCTCTATTTATTCTTGTAATAAAATGTAAGGCTTCCATTAAGAAAAATAAGAAAATAAAAATTGAAAATATTGAAATCTGAACCAGTATTTTGAACACCCTGTATTAAAATATTTTTGTATCCTAGGTGATCACTCCCGTTCAGCAAAGGAATATTCAAAAGAAAATGTGACGTTTTAAATGTTAGCTTGGTATTGACAAAAGAACTTAACACGTTCATAGGTTAGAAACGCTGAAACCAATTTAAAAGTAAAGTTAGTATTGACCGTAGAACTTGTAGGGGCTTAAGCAGTCATAAAGAGATACAGAGTGGTCCTCTAAAAAATAATGCTTTTTTGAGGCAAACTTTTTTGGGAGACCCTGTATATGTCAAAATTATTTTAAAATGTGCCCCGTTTAACGTCATTAGGGATACCTCCGTCAAACTTTTTTATCGGAAAATAATTGAAAGCGTAATCGAAGAGCAGCGCAGTGGAGACAGTGTATATCACTCGAGCAAAGGTAAATTTTCTCCTATGTGTGTTTACCGCCCTCGGTTACGTATCGGGCATTAAGTTCACACGAAATGAATACGTTTGCTCCCTAGATATATAAATAGCTATTTTCGACTCGCTGTATAGAAAGTTTCTTTTGCTCCCTACTACACCAAAAGCGTTACCACGTTATATTGATTTGAGGCACTAGGCACTATATGAATTAATAAATTCAAATTTTAGAATTTTCGCATTTTTAAAAAAGGAGACAGGCAAGCTCCAAACAGCTATAGAGGAATCAATCTACTTAGTACAGTTTTAAAACCGACAACCAGAATCATAGCCCAAAAACTGTCGCAGCTAATCCCATTATGCGATGAACAACAAGGTTTTAGAAGGGGCCGATCCTGCACGGACGCGATATTTGTTATCAGGCAAATAGTCGAGAAATCACTAGAATACAACAGACCTGTCTGAAACAATAACGAAGCCGACCTGCGATTAATTAATAAAATTAAGCAATGGTAATAAAAATCGCAGATCAACCCCCCTACAGTTTATACACCACGGCAGCTCTGAAAACTCTTTACTCACCGCGATGGCCCTAGCTAACTCAAATTTTGACGGCCTTGGATCCTAGGTTCAAATCATCAGCTGTGTACCTTGGAATGTCTTCAAAAAAAAAGGAAAGGAAATGGGCGCCAGAAATCAAAAGATTTCAAACAATAAGAGGAAATAAACTGCAAGTTACTAGCGTTTAATTAGCAAATAATAAAAAATCTTGAAGTGTCAGTAATAAATAATCAGGATAATTAAAATGCAAATAATGTGATAACAAAGTTGTGTACGTTAACTGAAGGTTGCGATACGCATAAAACTAAAAAACCCCTTTCGGGTTATTTTAATAACTTTACCAACAAATCATTCGTGGAATAAGCTTATCACAGTCATTTAATAAATCCTTCTGTTTAGGCTATTGAAAATAAAAAAGCGTGACTGTACCTTTAACAGAGGGTCGAAATACATCAAAATTGCAGCTTTAAATACTGAGCATAATTAACTATAAGCATAAAAATTCAAATGTAAAAAGCAAGAGCATGTATGAAATTGAACATTACATGTTAATAATTGCGGAACGTGTGAATTTAAATTCCAAATAATTACGGGTTTAAAATGTATAAATGTAAAATCCAGGTATTGAAGATAAGTTGATATTTAATCCCGGAGTAGCACTAACTAACCTCGAAACATAAGCTGGACGTAAACGGCTACAACCATTGTTGAAATAGCCGTGGATGCGCCGAAAATTGCTGCGGAAGCATCCTCAAAAGGCAGCAAATACGCTGAACCCAGCAGGTGTCGAAAATGCGATAAGGCTACCACCTTGGCCTCCGAGATAAACTCGTGGTTGAAACTGGTAATTAAGAGCTAAGAAAAAAATGTAATTACTATGCGAATAACAAAACAGAAAAGTGCCATCGTACCTGATCATAATCAGCCCTTAGGAACACAAAGCTCATAGCAATCGGTTGAGTGCACGTAATTTGACTTAATTAAAATCAAACCTCAGCCACGCCAAACACGGCGGGCCGAGACGAGAACAGCAAGTGCCCGGACGAAAAATTCGTTTTCAAAAGAAGGCTCGCACTCTGATAAGAAATAGCGCGGGTCGAGAGTTCATCGCGCGAAAGAAAGAACTCGAACCAGGTACAAAATGCGCTGGTTTGGAAAATTAAAGAATTTGAAATGCAAAGGATTTATAATTCAAATAAAAATATACAGGTTAAGCCTGAAATAATTGGATAACTGGCGAAACAATTAGGCGAAGCCAAAAAATTGTTTCATGCCTTCCTTTGCTTTATTGATATAGAGAAAGCGTTCGACAGTGTGCAACTAATAAATATAATGAAAGTGCTGGATAAATATGATCTCCCGGATAACTTACGACTACTGATAAAAGACATATATACAGAGAACAAAGCTAGAATACAAGTGAATGGCAAGCTAACCGAAACGACACCAGTAAACAAAGGAATTCGTCAAGGTGACTCGTTAAGTCCATTATTATTTAATGTCATTATGAATGAGGTTATAGAAGAATTAAGAAATAAAAGAGGGTACAAAATGGGAAATACAAATTTTAACATAATCTGCTTTGCTGACGATGCGGTTCTAATAAGTGACAACGAAGACCATCTATAGAGGCTATTATATCAGTTTTATTGCACCTGCGAAAGATTTTACCTACACTTATCGATTAACAAAACAAAAACAATGGTGATAAGTAAAAAACCTATAAGATGAAATTGGAACTACAGCGCAAAATCATACAGCACGTAATCAAATTCAATTATCTCGAAGCGAATATAACGAGCACAGGCAGCACACATGAAAAGGTTATGACTCAAGCCAACAAAGCCACCAAAATATCTGGGTGCCTCAATAGCACAATATGGTACAATACGTTTTTAAGACGTGAACCAAAGGTTCGAATATATAAAAGTATTGTACCACCAAATCTGACGTACGGTGTAGAAGCGAGAGCGGATACCTCCAAAACGGTACAAATGCTGGAAGTGACAGAAATGAAAACTTTCCGGAAAATAACCGGAAACACAAGACTGGATAGAATAAGAAGCGAATCTATAAGAGAGCAATGCCAAATCCAAAAAATCAGAGATTGGATAACTAAGAGGCGAGATGAATGGAACAACCCCATCACCAGAATTCACGAAGACCGCCTAGTCAGAAGAGCCAGGGATGCATCACTTAGAGGGAGACGAAGTATAGGGAGGCCGCGGAAAATATGGAGGGACTCCTAATCGGGTAGCAACAGAAGAAAAAGAAGAAACATTAAGGAACATGCGTTCCAAGAACAAATATATATATATATATATATATATATATATATATATATATATATATTGCTATACCTTCACGTATAGTGATATTAATCTCTATTAATTATATTTTTATTTTATCAATTTAAAATTTCCCGATTTATGATTTGAATATCAATAATTATTATTTGTGCTAGCTTCTGAAAAATCAGGGGTGGATTCCTTTTATCTAGATTGCTTATTTCTGAAATTTGATGTTCTGATTTTTAATTTTATTTTATAAGTCAAAATAACTTCTGTCAAATGATATGTCTCACAGATTTTAAAATGAAATGACAAATACCAGATCGTTACACAACAATATTAAAACAGGAAGTAATTCTTTAATAACTAATTCACCTCTATAGTCTTTTTTTCCTTTTCTAGTAATTATCTTACTACTCAATATCACCCACCTTTCACTCGAACTCAACAATGTGCTGGATGTCGACCAACCTGCTCCCCCCTCTTAAGTACCTTTTCGCAAGAAATGGTTCCACTGACAGACAAGATGTCCAAACTGCCCAGAATTAGTTATGCAAACTTCCCCCACAGCATGTGACCAAACAGACCAAATCTGCAGCCACCTAATTCCAACACCGCATCTGCCAAGTTCCTGCAACGTGCCTCCTCAACCAATGGTCCTCTCCCTTTACACCAAACAGTTTGACGTAATCCAATTCGATTAATATATGATGTCAAATGTAATTCTCCAATAAACTTTACTTAGTATTTTACTCCATTTATTCACATTTGTAGATTAATTCTGATTTTCCATTAGTTTTTACCACATACTTGTAAGCTTCCTTAGTGTTATATCTTTACTTGTTCTTCGATTAAATTTCATTTTTATCTCATCACGCCAATTTAGTATTTAATCCTTTTTATTATCCCAATATTACTTGATAAAAACTAGGGTTTATTTTAATATTTTTAATTACACCATAATTAGTTCAGCTACATTTTTCCAAATTTGTTATTTCTAATAATTTAGAACAAATGCATAACGATATAGTTTGTCTACTTATTACACTCTATCTCCTAATATTTGATTTCTACCTACTATTTATAGTAATTTATTTGTACAGTCACGATAAAAAGTATGTTGGTATAAAAATAAAAAAAATAAAAATCAAAGTAGGCTGAGTTCTGTGAAAATTGACAGTCTAACCTTACTCTTAATTCTAAACAACCTTTCTTAATACTTTTTCTTGTTATCTCTTCTAATAATGTTAGTTTACTTTTGACCATTTTTTAAAACTCAATTCGAAAAACACCCTGTATATTAATTAATTTGATTGATTTTCTCAAAATCTTGATTTAAGAACAAGAAGGAGCGATTCTGAGAATATTAGCATCTAACTCGAAATTTTTTTGTCATTTACACCTTATGTGAACTCAATCCGTTGACATACTGTATATACTTTTATAAAAAAACACTAGAACTCGTGGCCAGCCTACGTCTGGCCCTGCCAGCGTAAAGAAACGGTTAACGATAAAAATGCTTGCTTAGGCTGGTGGCCAGCCGACGTCAGGCCTTGCCAGCGTTAACAATACAAATGCAGTCTCGCCATTTGTGCGCGCGCGTCACTTGCTAGTATGCAGGCCGTTCATGCTGCGTGTGCGCGAGCCTGCTTACGTCTGGACGACCGACATCAGTGCTTATAATATAAGATGTCAATGCATTGTTCTATTGCAAACTATAGGCAATCAACTATACACTAAATTTAAAATTTAAGCTTCAAGTTTTAAAAAGAATAGTCTGCCGTGGAAACAGTAATCAAATTATTTAATGTCAAATTAATAGTAATTAGTTTGTATTTTTTGAGTTACCCAAAAAATTGTGATTTTTAAATACAACCATGTACAGCATACGAAACATTTGAAATGTTAACATGGTACCAGCTTGTGCTTAAGAACTGTAAGAGACTTAATTTCGAAAAATATCCAGAAAGGCCTTTTCCTTGCGTTAGAACCATCCAAAATTCCATCTATAAATATCACTAAAGCAATGCGTTGACACGTTTTTTATAAAAGTATGCAAAGCACGTATTTATACAAAGAAAAAGAAAAATTCCCTGTATACATATTGCCGTGAATATCCTTCTTACACTTTTATTATCACCCAATAGTTACGAAACTCTTAGCTGCTGATAGTGACTCCACAAAAATAAGTATTGGAGAGCTTGCTGCTATACACAAAATATAGAATATACTTGCCTTATCTAACTGTAAATGCTACAGAAAAAATGTTGGCTGATGCTTCATTAATTAAAATATCAAAAGCACTTCTCATCTAAGTTACAGCAACTCTGATGGTTTAGTATATGACACTCAATAAGTCAAACTTTGTATCCCAGTGTTAATAAATAACAAATTTCATAGCAATTGCTGATTTTTCTAATCAGACACTAAAATTGTGTATTTATTTCGTAGGTTTATCAGGGTTTAAAGAAAAAGATCTTTTTACGTTAAATGTTGCGTCTTAAAAGAAGTCATTAACAATTTTTCACAACAAACACTTCACAATTTCGCGAAATAATTGAATGACATACGGAAAACATGTTTCGCCTACCGTGTGCTACGCCACTGCTCAATCGCAAGCTGGTGCTGGTAGATGTGGAACCCGTTATTCGAATTTCGCTAAATTATTCTTGAAATTTTTCTACCTATACCAAGATGCTATTGCTATGCTATATTATCTTGCGACAATCTACCACCCTTCAATTTACAGTAGGTACTTCTTTCTGAACCACTCTGTATACAAGACTTCCTTTGTGAAATAAACTCAATACTCCACTACTGAAATTCGCATTTGTGCTTCTGTCATTTAGCCATGCTGTCAGTGTAACAGCAACACCGGAGATTTAGTATTATATATATAGCTGGGGAACTTTTTAGCCAATCCGCCCCTGTAAGCCGACCAAACCGACGGTTTCCTGCATATTTCATAGCCCCGTTTACCATGACAATGCGCAGAGAGTTATGAGATATGATGCCCCGTCTGTCCGGCAAAGTGGTAATTATAAAAAATAAAGCCGGAATTATTATTTTTTCTGCTTGTGTGTAGCGGCCGCCCGTCATGTTTATTTAAGAATGTAGACACAACTTAGTTTATAGTTATTGGCCTTTCCGTTAAGAATTTCAATTTCAAAATGAGCGGCATCCACTAAAGAAAATATTAATATTGGCTCTCTTGACTTGAATGCGTAATTTATTTCATTATATTCAATTTTACAAAGGCTATTCCAACCTTTTCTATTAGGTATTTGTTTAATGAGTTAGGCGCTACTTGATAATTCTATCTGGCGTACACTTGAAACATGTAATTACCGCAACAATTGCAGTCACCTGGTAATCAAAAAGATCTTATTAGCGGTTAACTGGCAAGCAATACTAATTTAATTTACAGCTAATTAATACTGTATGTATAGCATTTTGTAGTTAACTACCGACTTCGCGCATTTGTTTCCTGTTGATTAGCTTTAAAGTCAATAAATCAAACAATAAATGAAAGCTCGAGCTATATTTTTAATGCCTTTAATTCATATTCGCCATTAACATAATAGTACAAGGCTATTTACGTAAACACACCCTTTGTTTATTTCTCCTTTTTTTTCTTTTCTACCACGAGGAGAGTAGAGATATCACATAAAGCTGTTAAACAGTTTTTTCTTTAAAAATAATGCCCTTCCTCCAATAAACACTTATCCCAACGCTTGGACTGGTTGCCAAATTTGCACCGCGTCCCTCGCCTCCATATTCGCCTGGACTTTCTTGCCTCGAATATATTCCTTAAGAATCCATACTCGGTTGCAGATAGATCAGCTATAATAAGGTAGTTAAGGCGACACCATCCTAATCCACTCAAACTTGCTTACGTTAAGCGGCAACTTGTGAACGGGCATTATCATGGAGAAAGATATCGATACGTCAGTAGTTGTTATAGTTCGATTCCCACAACCTCTCTGGTTCTTAAAGTCATTGACTGTAGAGAACTATAGACGGTTTGTGGTAACCACTCAAATGTTCTTAATAGTCTGTAAACAAATTTAATTGATGATTAATTCGATATAGGTGTAGAGCCAGAATTCGCGTGGTGCCAGATCGAATAAATATGTATATTTGTTCCTACCGGACAAAAACCTCAAGGGGAGTATGCGACGGAGCATTGCCATACTATAGCATGAAATTGTTTTTCTACATCTATGACCTTTAGTAACACACATTTAGGTAGCATCCATTTAGGTCTTACCCAGCTTGAAAGAAAACGCACTGTTCACAATCCCCGCTTTTCTCACTGCAGCGTTGCGAAGTTTAGCTACTGAAGGATAATAAATTTGAATAATCACAAAAACCTGATAGTTAGGCAACTTAAAGTACTTAAGAGAAATACAGGTTGGAGAATCATCATCTAGTTCTTTTTTAATTAAAAGAGGTGGCTAGTTAGAATATTTTGATATTAATAATAAAAGAGAAAGAACTTCCTGTTTTGAATAAAAAACAGAGCAAGGCTTCATAGCGTAAAGCAAAAAATAAAATTAAAAACTGAATCCCAGCATAAACGGATACAAAATAAGAAACTTTGCAACTGTAAGGCTATAATTGGTATAATTCTACAGTATATTAAGAAATAATGATTTTCAGGCAAATAGAATTGACTCATTGGGTAGTTTCTCACTAGAAAAGCGGTTACTAATTAACTGGTTTGTAAATAAATATACATATCTTAATGGTTTAGCCTTTTTTTGCTTCCCCTGTTATCCTTGATATCTAAGAGCAACGGGACATAATGATCCGGTGAAATAGAATCACCCAGAGTCGCTTGAAACCTTTCTGAAGGGCCTAACACACAAGGGAAGACCATGTTAGATTTTCGTTAGAAAATCCTCACCAGAAAGTCGCTTTATTGGTTTGGAGATGGGAGTCGTTCCAGTTAGATAGAGTTTAACTCAATGGGCAAAGCAACAATTCCTGGCATTATGGGATCGCCTCTGTTAGTTAGGTTAGTCTTAAAACCTTAGGAAAGCTATATAAACAATTCATTCATAACCCAAAATATGCCAAGTTACCAGTTTAAAATGGATATATGACATTTAATCTACAATCAATAACTTCATAATAAGATAAAACGAAATTTAATTACCCTCTAGGTAGCCAGGCTAAAAACCAAGTTATATCTACAAACGTCAAATCAAAGGGGTTTAATGTTATATCGTAGGTACCTGTCAAATAATGGGCATTTCTTATACTTTAGAAATGTGAATTGAGTTAGACGAGAAATCAATTAACAGCATTCATTAAAGATATAAATAGGTTAAGAAGGTATAAAGAGGGAGTTCCGAGTGATCGTGGGTAACGAGTGGACGTAGTTTTGTGCCTCTGCGACGGGTGCCTATTTCACTGTTTACCGCAAACGCAAGTACACACACCTTTTCGATACCTACCTAACAATTCCTTCCTATATAGAGCGATAAGTTAACTACCTATCATACTGTTACGTTCTTAACGTTCGGGCTATTCAAAATTATACGACAAACATGGGTTCAAATATTTATTTACACACTATTGGATTAATTATTACGATTATTGTTATTTACAAGCACTAACAAACTATCAAGCAGATTACAAATTACTTTTAAACTACGGCACTATTTCTAACAACTGTTATTATTTATTTATATCACTCTTAAACACTAACGATTATATATTTATTTATTTCTATATGTACACGCGTTTTTATTTATATGGGGGCTTCTAACAAGCCTCGACGTGAGTTCGAACTGCCGCAGAATTATTTCAGAACTGAACTGCGGGTCCGACGGCCGGGTATTTATATGGCCAATAATTTCCTTCCAGAAGCTTCCAGATAGTCTCGATATTCACTAGAAGCTCCAGATGGAAGCATGACGCATTTGACCTCGAGCGCGCGTGAGTCATGCACTGCACCTGGCTCCAGATTTATCCGAAAGTCTGGAACTCTGTGACACATCACACCTGCTCCTGCCGGCAGCCTCTGAATCACCCGCGCACATCTGCTCTCAAGGCCGTTCTTGCGTTCGTTACACTGCCCCCGCCTTAGATCGTTCTGTCCCAGAACGAGTTGCGTCGGGTGCCTGTCTTCTCGCTCTTGTGGGGGTCCGATGGCGGTACTTGCAGGCGGTGCCCTTCTTGCACATGGACTGGCTGAGGAAGCAGCAGCCCACCGTGGTCTCCAGGCTTCGCAACAGCACACCTCGATCTGGACGCCGGTTGTCTCTTGTACTGCCGATCGGTAGGCCATCAGGAACAGGTGCATGTACTGGCCCCAGTCACGCGGATGCTCGGAAACGCCCTTGGACAGATGCTTCTCCATGGTTCCGTTCATCCTTTCCACCATGCCGTCCGATTGAGTATGGAGGGCAGTGGTCCAGGTCTTGCGTATCCCCAGTAGCTTACAGACGTTCTGGAACGGTCCAAACTCGAAATTCCGGCCCTGGTCGGAATGTAACCCCAGGGGGACTCCAAAACGGCTGAAGCACTCCTTCACCAGAACATCAGCGACAGTACCGGTCTCTTTCTTCGGAACGGCGTACGCTTCGGGCCATTTGGTGAAGTGGCCCATGCACACCAAGATGTATTTATTTCCCGCTTCGGTTTCGGGGCATGGTCCGGCGATGTCAATGGCTATACCCTCGAACGGACCACCGACGTTGTACTGCCACCTCGGAGCTCTACGTCTTCCAACAGGTCCGTTTCCCGTAGCGCATGCTTCGCACCTCCGGCACCACTCTCGGATGTCACCTTTGCAGCTCGCCCCGCAGAACCTTTCTTGGACCTTCTGCAACGTCTTCTTCAATCTGAAGTGTCCTCCAGAGGAGCAACCATGCAGGTAGCGCAGAACCTCGGCCACTCTACTCCTTGGAACCATCGATCGTGATCTCGTTGCCCTACTGTCCTCATCTTCCAAGATTCTGGTCAGGACGTTGTTGTCCAGCTGCAAGGAGTCCCATTGCGCCCAATAAGTCTCCACTGTTGCGTTGGTGGCGGGGACCTCCTGCCAGGTAGGTCGACGGCCATCTTGCTTCCAGGCTATAACCGCGCCTAAGTCGGGGTTGTTCTCCTGGCTACTCTGCAACTCGTCTGGCTCCCACGAGTCGTCGACCACAGTGGTACGATTAATGGGTACCACACGACTCTCCAGTCTCGAACAGTGGCCGCAGTCCGCAGGGCAAGGCCTCTTGGATAACGCATCGGCGTTGCGGTGGACTGTGCCAGGTCGATAATTTATTCCCAAGTCGAACTCTTCTAGGCGCTCGATCCACTCAGCCACCTGCCTTTCAGGGTTCTTGCACTGCAGCAGCCATCTCCGAGCAGGATGGTCGGTCCTCAGCAAGACTCTTCTTCCAAACTCGAATGATTTATGTTTTCCTACGTCAGTACGGCCGCTGGGATGATCTCCGCCGTCGACGATGTCTTGGTACCGGGCCACCATATCTTCTATCTTCTTCCATTTTCGTTGGCTCATGCCCCCTTCCAGTATTGGGTTCCTCCTGACGGTTGCCAGTTTCCTGCTGACGTTCATCATCCTTACTGGGACCCCAAGCCCAGTCTTCATCAACGTCTTCCCTACCAGGATACCATGAGTGAGCTTCTTGCCACCATCAGGCTCGACCACGCGCACCACGTTGCCCCGGAGATCGCCATCCAGGTATGCATCCACGACCCTCTCGGTTCGTCCTTGCAGAGTAACATCTTCCGCCCATACCACTTGTGTCGCGATCTCTTCTCTTGGGTGTCGGGAAAGATCCTCCCCACCCACGTGCAACTCGCCGCGTCTCAGGTCCAAAGCGCACTCACACTTATCCACAACATCCATTCCCAGGATGCACTCGTCCGCACTGTCAGCATAATCGGGCTCAACCACGCGCACCACGTTGCTCCGGAGATCGCCATCCAGGTATGCATCCACGACCCTCTCGGTTCGTCCCTGCAGAATAACATCTTCCGCCCATACCTCTTGTGCCGCGATCTCTCCTCCTGAGTGTCGGGAAAGCTCCTCCCCACCCACATGCAACTCGCCGCGTCTCAGGTCCACAGTGAACCCACTCTTATCCATAACATCCATTCCCAGGATGTACTCGTTCGCACTGTCAGCTATCAGGTCCCGATGCTTGAGGGTTTGATTCCCAATCTTCAAATCAGTTTCCCCATGTGTGGTCACCGCGCCCCCCGTGGCAGTGCTAAGGCATGTTTCGTTGTGCAGCAGCTGACCCTCGTCCCTTACTACGTCAGACCTGGCAATGGGCTTCGTCGCTCCAGTATCCAACAACAGAGACCAAACTCTTCCATTTATTTTCCCATCAAGCTTTTGGATTACTTTCTCTTCTGCGGCTTCCAGCTCCTCCTGCCCGGCCTCCAGCTCTTCTCGTGCTTTCCGCCCGGCTTCCAGCTGTTCCCTAAGATCCTCTTGTTCTTTTTCTGCCTTCTTTCGACCGGATCTCAATTCCTCGAGTATTTGGACTACTTTTTCTATTGCGGCTTCCATCTTGCTGCTTTGCGATCTCGTCAAAGGCATAAACACTACTCACTTCAATTTATTTATCTGACCGTCGTTTTATCGGCACTTGTTAAATAATTTATTTATTTAATGTTTGTTCAATAATTCTCTTATAGCCCCCGGTTCAAAACCTCACACCGACACCACTGTTACGTTCTTAACGTTCGGGCTATTCAAAATTATACGACAAACATGGGTTCAAATATTTATTTACACACTATTGGATTAATTATTACGATTATTGTTATTTACAAGCACTAACAAACTATCAAGCAGATTACAAATTACTTTTAAACTACGGCACTATTTCTAACAACTGTTATTATTTATTTATATCACTCTTAAACACTAACGATTATATATTTATTTATTTCTATATGTACACGCGTTTTTATTTATATGGGGGCTTCTAACAAGCCTCGACGTGAGTTCGAACTGCCGCAGAATTATTTCAGAACTGAACTGCGGGTCCGACGGCCGGGTATTTATATGGCCAATAATTTCCTTCCAGAAGCTTCCAGATAGTCTCGATATTCACTAGAAGCTCCAGATGGAAGCATGACGCATTTGACCTCGAGCGCGCGTGAGTCATGCACTGCACCTGGCTCCAGATTTATCCGAAAGTCTGGAACTCTGTGACACATCACACCTGCTCCTGCCGGCAGCCTCTGAATCACCCGCGCACATCTGCTCTCAAGGCCGTTCTTGCGTTCGTTACAATACGGTCGTGACCTGCAGGTCATGCACCAAAATCAGTATGGACGGGATTGCAGTTAATGCACCTGCAACCGATATGAACAAATTTATCGAACAAAGTGGGGTTTCCAGCCACAGAAACTCCGCTACCTCTCAAATATTAATTAATCCCATCGTGTCTCACCCTCAGCCAAACAGGATGCAAAATTTTGCAAAAGCTGTTAAAGATGTAACCCCATTTAGATACCCAAAAAAGGACCAGGCGGTAGTTATGAATGCAGTCGATGGAATTAGCATAAAAGATTATATCTATGCTGTTGGCAAACTTGTCAATCCAAAAAATATACTTGCTGCTTCTAGGCTATCAAATAACAGAATTTGCATTTATCTTACGAATAAGGACATAGTTGATAATATTATTGACAACAATCCAAGAATAAAAATAAATGACGGAAATGTAGAGATACGTCGACTTATAAACCCAGCAAAAAAAGTCATCATATCTAACGTGAGTCCAATTATCTCCAATGAAATTCTAGAACGAACCCTTACCGACGTAGGAGTAAAATTAGTATCCCCAATATATTTTATCAGAGCTGGATTAGGTGATAGTGAATATGCTCATATTGTAAGCTTTCGCAGATATGTTTTTATTGCACCAAATGAAAATCAGACCCTACCGAATTCCTTAATAATATCATTTGAACACGATCAGTATAGGATATATATTCAAGAAGACGATAACAAATGTTACAAATGTCACCAAGCAGGACACCCAGCATCAGCATGCCCCAATCTCAAAGACAAAGAAACACCAAATATACCACCTCGTCAGGTTACATCAGAATGTACAAATCTTATGGATGCTGAAATACAAGAATTATGTAGTTCACAAAATAATGAAACAACATACCCGATACCTATAAACAAAGGAAACAAGAGACTATTACATTCAACTAGCAATGACACAGCTAATAAGACCGAAGATGAGCCCGATAGCGATACAAATAGTTTTTCACATGAAACTCCTCCTACACCAAAAACAGGAAATAAAAATAAAAAGAAGAAAAAAACACCCTCAAAAATACAAACAAATGCAGAAGACGATAGCTCTACAAATCAACCCTCCTTAGATGAACAATTAGAACCCTTAAAGGATCTACTAAGTGCACACCCCGACAGGTACGAAATATCATTCAAAGATCTAAAACTGTTTATAAAAGAAATATACTCAGCACCTGACCCGTTAGCAGTAACAAAAAAATATACTAAAGATGTAGACCTCCTATTAAGAAGTTTAAAGGATATGTACGCTTCGCTTAAACATAGAAAAATAAAGTATCGATTCACGCGAATAATGTCAAATATAAATAAACAGCTACTACAAACAAACACTGATATGTCTGATGCACCATCAGACTATAATAATTCACAATTATCTACCTAAATGTTCAAAATAATTCAGTTTAATTGTAATGGTTTTTACACAAGACTCAACGACATTCAACTTCTCCTATCTGAGAACAATCCTGACGTTCTATGTCTACAGGAAACGCATTTCAAAAACAATCAAAATCCATATCTCAAGGGCTATCAAGGTTTCCATTATTGTAGGCAACGAAATCACGCAAGTTGAGGAGTCAGTATCTTTATTAAGACAGACCTTCACGCTGCAGAATTACAATTAAATACAGAACTGGAAGCAATTGCCATTGAAATATATACTCCACAGAAACTAACAATCAGTAACATATACGTACCTCCAAATTATGAACTAAACACCGACAATTTATCAACAGTAATAGATAATCTCCCAACACCTTATATAATTGTAGGCGATTTCAATGCTCACGACTATCTGTGGGGAAGTTACAAAACAAATGCTAATGGAAAGAAAATCAAGAAAATTCTGGAAGCTGACCACTTAACACTCTTAAACGATGGTTCCTTTACCCGCATTGATGAAAGAACACAAACTTTTTCGGCAATTGATCTAACAATCTGTCATACTAAAATAAAAACTGCAATCAATTGGTTACCCCTGCCATACCCATATGGTAGTGATCATCTACCTATATTAACAGAAATTAAGTATAACACGAGAAATCAACCTCAGCCAACATATGGACCTAAATGGGATTTTAAAAAAGCAAACTGGGCACTCTTCGCCGAAATTTTTAAACATAACAACCTATCTTTCTCTATACACAACGACATCGATACCAATACTGAAATGATAACATGTCAAATATTTGAAGCTGCTGAAAAATCGATACCAACCAAAGAATCAAGAGTCAACAAATATACAATTCCATGGTGGAACCAGCAATGCAAGGTAGCTATTAAAGAGAAGAAGAAGGCCTTCAACTTGTACCTCAGAAACAAATCGCTAGACAATCTAATAGCTTTCAAAAAAGCTAGAGCAAAAGCTAGAAGGATTATTAAAGAAAGCAAAGCAACAACTTGGGCTAAATACATAAGCTCAATTAATCATATGACTACCAATAAAGAATTATGGAACAGAATTAAACAGGTTAAAGGAAATAACAATGCGTTTCATATACCAGCTCTAAATATAAATAATAGCATAGTTACTTCGACACCTGAAATAGCAGAAAAGTTTAGTAAATTCTACTATAATGTATCCAGTAATAACAGTTATTCAAATGCTTTTTTAGAACTAAAATCAAGAAAGGAGAGTGAATTAAATAACAGTGTTCTATCCTCTACTTCATCCTCAGACAACAGCGAAGATTTTAACATCACCTTTACCTTACCTGAATTGGAACATGCACTAAAAAATTGTAAAGATAGTAGTCCTGGTCCTGATCAGATTCATTTTCTAATGATAAAGCATTTACCACAATCTGCAAAAATTTCGCTACTAAATTTCTATAATCATCTTTGGAATACTGAAACTTTCCCAAGAAGTTGGCGAAATGCAATGGTAGTCCCTATACTGAAACCAGGGAAACAGAAAACTGAATGCTCTAGTTACAGGCCCATAAGCATGACTAACGTATTGTGCAAGTTATTAGAAAAAATGGTTAATAAACGCTTAATGTGGTGCATAGAGAAGGAGGACAGGCTAAACATAACACAAAGTGGGTTCAGAAATAGCAGATGTACTTACGATAACTTAGCTAAACTAGAGAACGATATAAGGAATGCTTTCCTTAATGGACATCATCTGATCGCCATCTTCTGTGATATAGAAAAGGCATACGATAAGGTGTGGAAACTTCAAATCATAAAAACATTGATCGATTGGGGGTTTAAAGGTCATATGTTACATTTTATTAAAAATTTTCTAACACATAGAACTTTCTCTGTCAAAATAAATGAAATTATGTCTCAAGTTCGAAGTCAAGACAATGGAATTCCACAAGGATCGGTTTTAAGTGTAAGCCTTTTCTTGATAGCCATTAACAGTATAACTGAAGGAATGAACAACTATATAAAAACAATTTTATATGCTGATGACTTAATCATTTACTGTTCAAATTCAAACCTAGAACAAACTAGGAACAATCTCCAAAATGCTTTAAATACTCTACAAATATGGAGCAACTCAAATGGTCTGAAAGTAAGCAATGAAAAAACTAAATGCATTCATTTCACAAGAAAACGAAACCAAACTGATCCTGAGCTATATCTAGATTCAATACAGTTAAACTTTGTGTCTGAAATAAAATGTCTAGGCATGATATTAGACAAAAGGTTGACATGGATTCCTCACATAAAGTATATAAAGAATGCGTGTCAAAAATCCATTGACGTATTAAAAGTAATTTCGCACCAAGAATGGGGAGGAAATCAAAGCGTGTTACTCCAAATCTTTAAAGCGACCATAGAATCTAAACTAAACTATGGAAGTTTTTTGTACTCAAATGCAACCACAACTATATTGAAAAGTCTGGATGCGGTTTACAATAATGGATTGAGACTAGTCACTGGTGCTCACAGAACCAGCCCACTGCTTAGTTTATACAGTACCACAGGAGAATTACCACCATCTTATAAAAGAAATCTACAACTACTAAATTACACAGCAGCAGTGAAAAGTAACCCACAGCACATAAATCATAATGATGTTCTACATCCACATTACCAAAACCTGTACAGTCTTAACATCCAAAAAACTCCTCCCTATACTATCCGAGCTAAGCTTTACCTGGACCATTTAAATCCCATCAACTATCGTCTCTCGCATGGGAAATCATCTATAGCTCCTTGGTTTACATATCCCGTCCCAGTAAATTGGCACCTAACGCAATACCCAAAAGATAGTACACCTACCTCCATCTACAAAACGACATTACATTCTATCATCTTAAGTGAGTTCCCCGATTATCTTCAGATATATACGGATGGTTCAAAAACAGATAGTGGTACAGGATGTGCGTTTATGTGCAATGACTACAGTGAAAGTTATCGGCTAAACGATAAATGTTCAGTGTTTGGAGCTGAATTATTTGCTCTCAATAAATCATTGGACTACATCCAACAAAATGATCATTCTAATAAATACATAATTATGAGTGACTCTCTAAGTGCTTTATCTGCCATAACAGATCTCTATAATAAAAATCTTCAGGTGATACAATTTCGCGAAAAACTAACAAGTGCATACAAAAATGGGAAAATTGTGCGCGTCATGTGGATACCAGCCCATGTAGGAATACAGAATAACGAATTGGTAGACCGGAAAGCAAAGCTGGCAACTCAGAAAATGAACGTTGATTACGATTATTTAACTGTAAAAGACATTAAAAACTACCAAAAAGAACTAATATGGAACGAATGGCAACAACAATGGGATGATGCAACAACGAATAAACTACAAAAAATTAAAAGCACCGTGTCAAGATGGACCAATACAGTTATAAAAACTAGATGGGAAGAAGTACTGTTAAATAGACTTAGAATTGGACACATAAAGGCAACTCATAATTACCTTTTAAATAAAGAAGACCCACCCACATGTAACCACTGCGAACAACCCCTTACTGTGCAGCATATTATAACGGAATGTGAACAATACCTCAACCAAAGAAGAAACCACCAAATCAACAAGGAAATGAAAATCGCTCTGAGCAATAGCGCAACCGAATTAAAGAAACTATTATTATACCTAAAGGATACAAATATTATTAAATGTATTTAATGTTCCCTTAGTGCCAAAAACCAATGTAGTTACGGCACTATAATACTGTAAATAAAAAAAAAATTTACCATAATGCAATCTAAAATCTTACTTGAAATTGGCAATACTGTAGGTCTATGTCAAATTCGAGGTTATCAGGTTATGTTTTGTGTCAGTTTGTGTCAAAACTGACGCAAAATCTAACCTGCTAACCTCGAATTTCACATAGACTTATAGTCTTGCCAATTTTAAGTAAAGGTTTGGATTGCATTTTGGGAAATTCAAAACGTACTAGATGTAATTCATTTTAAGACACCCGGTATAATAGGCTACTACCAACGCGCATGAGTTGACCAGTATTTCTCAAAATATACAGGTTCTTTCCGACAAGGCGGAATTTAACAATACCAGGTCCGACCGCCTGAAATGGTTCAAAGATGCTACGTGTCATTCTAGCTTGTTTAGGTTAGTTGCAGCCTTTGATATTTTTTTCTAAATAATTGCAATACGCAACTGAGTCTGAAATATGTCAAATACAGTAATATACTATACTAAACTTTTGCCAAGATACTTCTTCAAGTGCTAGTGCTGCTTTTCTTTGCTCTGGTGACTTAAATTTCGTTAATGTCGTACTGTTGTACTGTATTATTATAAAAATATATATTGCATTCTCGGTTGTTTTATTTACTATTATTTTTGTAGTAGTTGTTTAATAACTTAAACGCTGTTATATAAAAAAGTATTTCCAAGAATTTTAAAATAAAAGTTTAAATTTCCCGCCTTTACGAATAGTTATATTTTTTTTAGGGAGTGTACTTGTGAAACAGAGCTAGCGACAGCCTCCCCTACTCGGAGTTTTTGTGTGCTTGGTGGCAATGTACAGCTTAAAGATTCTAGATTGAAGCGCGGTGAAAATCGGAACTAATGTTAGAATCTAGTAATTTCCAAGTTTTGTATTGGTAACACTTTTGACATCTATGATATTAACATTAAATTGTTAAGCTAAATGACACAATAAATTAGGGGCGTACTCAACACTGTGGTATGGCGCATTTCAAAACAGAATTAACAACACACATAAAAATAGCAACAATAACAATAGCAATAACAGAATTAACAAAATCAACAGCAACAGCAATTTTCACAGTTTAAAACACAAAGAATCTGTCATATGACGTTAATCACTGCGCAAACGAAATCCCTCTACCCACCGCTACTGATTACTTGTTATTTAAAATATAACCAAACTTTGTGTGTTTGACAATTACTTCTTTCCACATATTGCCAATTCAGTGAAATCAAATATGATTGCAGCGCCTTTCATGGCCTATCTTGCGAGTCAATCTAGATTCTGTAAGCTGTAGTTAGTACAGGGTCAATCAAAAAAACCTCCCATATTGCAAGATGTAGTTACAAGCAAACAAACAAAGGTACAGAACAAGAATTTTTATTTGTGAATAACATATACTATGCCATTTTACATGAGCGTGTTTTAAAAGTTATGTCAGGTGAATAGAAACAAATATGGCTGCGATCAAATCCGCGGTTTAATTATCGGTTTAATTGGATCAATCAATTTAATCGATCAATTTAATTGGGCTATTTAATTAAGCCAATAAATTTTATTATCAACTTAATTAGATCAATTAATTTGATATAAAACAAAATAGCGTACGAAGAGCCGCCCCTTTTTACTACACGCTGTATAGTAATCACAAAACCACCATTACGAAGAAACTGCTCCACAACAAAAACACAGTGTTGACCAATCCAAGCTATTGGTCTCACTGAAAACGGCACGTGTACCTCTATCGATCGATATCCCCTCCTCAGCTGTATCTCCACCACAGCTCATGCAGAGGCCTCTCCAAATAGGGGAGGTCTTTTTGCCGGACTCTGTAGTTTGTTTTGTAACAAATTTTATATTAAACTAGCTGACCCGGCAAACGTTGTTCTGCCCAAAAGTAGTTTATTTGAATATGAGCCAAATCAGACCATAAATACATATTTTCGTAAACATCTCGACTCCAGCGCCACCTACCGGGTCCATTTTTTGTAAAAATATCTCTTTCTACGTAACTAACATATATTCTGAATATAAGCAATCGGACCATAAATGCAATTTATCTAAATATCTAAACCCCAACGCCACCTATTGTAAAGTGGTTGTTCAGAAACCTTCGCGGGCGTGCGCACAACAACTCACCAAAGTTTCATTACAATCGCAAGAATGGTATAGGAACGCATACGGGACAAACGAAGAAACATTCATTTTTATATACAGAGTGTTAATTAAGTACGCAGATAAACTTTAAGGGGCGATCGCTTGATAAATTCTAAGATAAAAAGTTCATACTAACATGGGACCTAACCGGCTTCGTTTTCGAAATACAAGATGTTGAAGTTTAAACAAACATTATTTTTTCCTGAAAAATTCGGAAAACGCCTAGAGGTATTGTAATGAAACTTGGTGTAGGTGTGGCATTGTTCCGTCAAAATAAATTTAATTTATTTCCACCAGTAGCGCGCATCGGGGCCACCTCAATTACCTTATTTTAGACAAATCTGGTACGCCACTGTTTTTTAGCCAATACGGCAAGTCTTTTAGCTTCATTCATTAAAGCTGTACAAAAGATGTATCTTTTATTTTTTGTTAGAATAAACGTTTTTCGAGAAAAACGAAAAAATCTGTAACAGCAATTTTGTTGATTGAAAGTTAATGCGACCTAAACAGCGTCGTTTTCAAAATACAGTTTAAAGAAGTTTAAAAAAATATTTAATAACAAACAATCTTATAATAGCTACAACATTTTTGGCGTAACGGATTTTCTAAACTGATGGAAATAAATTAAATTCGATGAAATACTAACCTACACCAAGTTTCACTAGAATATCTCCAACCGTTTTCCAAATATTTGAAAAAAAATTGTTTGAACTTCCACATCCTGTATTTTGAAAGCAAAACCGTTTAGGTCCCATGTTTGTATGAACTTTTTATCTTAGAATTGATCAAGAAACAACCTCTTAAAGTTTGTCTACGTACTTAATTAACACCCTGTATATAAATTTCAATAACCACGCTTGGATAAGGAATGTAATTAAAATTAGCATCGTACTGGAATGCACCAGGATTTATATCAGCATGCAGTGTTCGTCTGGATCGAGCAGTGCGTACTCGAACGATTTCTCATCTTGTTTCCCGTTCCTTGACTGTTTCAGACGAACAGGCTTGAGCAGTGCGTACTCGAAGGGTTTCCAGTCTTGCTTCTCGTTGCTCGTCTGTTTTTGAAGCTCGTGATACCCTTTTCTTTCGTGCTAGAGGTGTAGATCGACCAATCGCTTATCGTTTGGGTGGCATAATTGATTTGACAGCGAAAGTAATGCTTTGTGACGACTATTACAAATTCACTTGTAAAAAGCAAAGAAAATGCCTGTTATATCTATTATCTAATGTCGACCGTCAATTGGAATTTCACAATCAACACCACTTGTTATGTCACACGCGAACTAAAATGTCGTTGTGTGTATATGATTTAATTCAATTCGGTCAATTCTCACACTGAAAACAATGTTTGTATTAATCCAGAAACCTTCGCGGGCGTGAGCATAACAACTCACCTATAAGTTTCTTCGTAATCGGATGAATGACATAGGAACGCATACGGGACAAACATTCATTTATTAGTAGCTTCAGCGTACTTATGCGAACGTTTTGTCCGTCCGTCCGTCCGTCCGTCCGTCCGGATCGCCTGTAACTTTCGAACGGCTACAGATATCGAAATTTTGAAAGGGGGCAAAGTTGTTGCTAAGGTCCCGAGCACCTTCATGCGCTATTTGGTTTTGGCTTTCCACTTTGCAAAATTTCCAAGCATTGTAGCACAGTGGCGGTTTGTCCACTTGGCGCCATCTACAGAAGCTCGGTGGTCACGTTTTGAACTACACATTCTGAAGCTACTCGTTAGACCTGTCCTTGAGCAGTTTATTGTTATATCTTAATATATAAAAAGTCCTGACTCACTCACTCACTCATCAACGCCCAGCCCAAACCCTTGGACCTAGAAAGCTGAAATTATGCACAGAGGTTTCTTTTATGATGTATACAAGGAATAAGGAAGAATAATTCGAAATTCAACCCATAAAGGGATAAAATGGGGGTTCCAATTTTGTATGGAGAAATAATATTAGATAGACATTTCGACTTGAAACTTCTTAGGAGTACTCCAAAAAACAAATAAGCAAACATGTAGTTCGTGATTTTCCGAAAATCAACCCTTTAAGGGGTGAAATGGGGTGAATAAACCTAAAATACGATATGGGTGTCGTTATTGAGGTTTTTTGGGGCGTTGATTGCGAAAATGGCATTTATTTTTAAGTCTAAGACGGTGGACATGACATAAGGGAAGAGACGGGACCGGACGGGACGGGACAGGACGGGACTGGACTGGAAGGGACGGGACGGAACGGGAAGGGATAAGACGGAAAAGGAAGGGACGGGATGGGATGGAAGGGGGGGAGGGGGGAATGGGACGGGAATGGACGGCACGGGACGGGACTGGACGGGACGGAACTGGACGGAAAGGAAAGGGACGGGACGGAACTGGACGGGAAGGAAAGGGACGAGACAGGACGGGACGGAACGGGAAGAGGCGAGACGTGATGGAGCGGGACGGAACGAGACGGGACGGAAAGAGAGGGAAGGGTTGGAATGGAAGGGGAGGAGACGGGTCGGGACGGGACGGAAAGGGACGGGATGGGATGGGACTGAACGGGACGGGACGGGACGGGACTGAACGGGAAGGGAAGGGACGGAACGGGAAGGGACGAGACGGGACGGGGCGGGACGGAACGAAAAGGAAAGGCAAGGGATGGGATGGAAGAGGAAGGGCCGGGACGGGACGGGACGGGACGGGATGGAACGGTACGGAGACGGGGACAGGGATAGGATGGGATGGGATGGGATGACAGAAAATAATTAGTCATTATTGAATACACAACTAACAAACCTCGCGCGAACGAAGTTGCTGGTAACAGCTAATATATATACAAATTGTAGTTGGAATAAGCTGTTCTAATTGCTAACTAATTTCATATTTAAAAATGTGTTTATTTTTCTGTGGTTTTTATTGTTGTCTAAGTATGCAGAATACTTACCAATTACGTACCTTAGACACCGGCTGCTACTGCCATGTGGTGAAATCCTTACTTACATTCTGTGGAGACTAACATGGGGCGCACGGTTTTACAGCCCTTCCCAAATATGGCATTCTGTAAACGTTTTCATCCGCATTTTTATTTTTTTTTTATCTGAACACGACGAAGGTGATGGACCACTAAGCCACTTGATTGATATTAATATACCTAAGGTTGCCATAGATCCGGGTTTTCGGAATTGTACTTATTTGAAGCTAGTTGTCTCGTAAACAATTGCTGCTCCAAAATTACGTTTTACAAATTTCGGTCGATTTCTGCCAATTCTGGTTTGAATACCGTAAATGTAATTAACAACTATATAGATATGTAGTTGCTTTTAACAAAAATTGTTTATCCAATATCTATCTATTCCCTATTCTGGAATCTGGGGTTTTGCGGCTTTTTTTGAATAAGCGTTTAGTGTTGGGTTTATGTGAATAACATCTTTATCCGCATTTAGAATGAAAACATTTAAAAGAAATACAAACTTCCAAGGAATATGATTAGTAATTACAAGAATCCAAATAAAACTACTGCTGTTGCAGCATCATGTTAATAACCTCATATTGTGAATTTAAGAATAACATTTTTATTAGAGTTTCGTTTTTGTGTTTATGTTTATTTTATTTTATTTTCAGTTTTCTTTACGAATAATAGTTTAATTTTCATGTGGTTCATTAGTATTTAGTTTCTAGTATTTGTTAAATTAACTAAGAAATTTTTTTAAAAATTCCGACGCCACTTCCCTTTCGTAATCTAATCAAGAAATTGTTATTTTCAAATATGCCAACCTTAACCTTATACTTACCCCATTCACTTCATTTGTGATTATGACTAGTCCTCTAATATGAATATTTTTATTAGCGTACCTATAGAATATCTACAGATAATCAAACATGATGACAGACATCACAAACATATCAGATTTATATTTTATAGAAATTATTCCTAACAGTGTTAATTGGGTTGCCTATATTACGTGGTCACTTGGTCTTCAATCTTTTTCGATGTACATCTAGTTGCAAAGGGTTATTAATGCTAAAGGAAACCATTGATATCTTATTATAACAATTCACAAGTACTTCCGATAGAGAAAACATTTAAGTAACAATTTATATTGGTAATACTAATAGATTTTGCACAAAATCAATCGAGTATCATTATTCGTGTACATGTAATTGTGATCTTCTACCCACCAAAAATAAGTAGGTACATATGTAAATATAAAATTTTAAATAGAGTAAGAATCTAAACTGTATGTTGACCAAACAACAACATAAAATTAACACTACAGAGTATGATAGCACAATTCAATATAAACAATGAGAATTCGTATAAATAGTACAAATTTTGAATGAATAGAAAAATGTCTTAATTCAGATTGTTATTTTACGAAGCAGTTACGGCAACCTTCCGAGTACATAAAACTCTGAAGGAGAGGTGTAGATAAATTATAATTTTTTATACATGCACTGCTTACTGCATAAGCAATATTGAGTAGTAAGAAGACGTCCTATTATTTACAAATTGAATTTATATCTCCCTGATTTTAGAATTTTATGTAATACTGCTCATCCCCCTTTAAATTCTCCATATTTTGCATAATTTAGTAGCTTGTCTGATGTTAAATAATAATTTTCCAATGTAGTTCCCAAATTTTCTTTTACAAATCTTTATTAACCTCTAAATGACTGATTGGAATCCATCAGTTAACATTTTAGATATTGAGCATTTATTTTGCGTATATTCATTTTTGTCTGAATTGTATGCAATTGGTTTTGGGCCTTTAGGTATGTTACAATTTGTCTTAATTCATTCCGATAAAGCGGGTGCATTTCTTAGTTTTGTCTGTAATTCCCCGTCATTTTTAGTTATACACAGGTTTTAGACATCTCACGTGAGTCTGGGATTCCCCATTTTTGAGCCTGCTGTAGAGCCGACAGACAAACAGGCCGAGAACTAATTGATTCGAAAAAAATAATGTTTTATACAGGGTGAATTTAAAGTTGACTCTTTCCTTTTACCAGGATATAAAGCTTAAATACTTAATAAGCGTTTTTCTTTCATTTACTACTTTTGCGAAATATGAAAACGCGGAATGTATGTGTAGAAGCGAATAGTGATCATTTTGAACATATCATTTAAGTTAGATTAATGATTAAGTTTAGTTTAATATTTGTTAAGTAATTTTAGTTCTTAATTTGACATTTTAACACCCTGTACCTCCGCAGGCATATTTTGGACCCAACAGATGCAGGGTGAAAAATTAAATGGTCTGTTTATGCTTTATCTCAAATTTGTTAAAGAAAAAGATTATTTTGCATATAGCGTAAACTTTTATCCGTGATTCAAATTGATACATTTTTGATCCAATAGATAGAAGGTGAACAACGTATGCAAACGATTTGTTTTAATTTAATGTTTTGAAAATGTTTAGTTTCAAAACTTCCACTTGAAAGAGAAGTTCAATGTTTCCTTTGCAGATTTTTTTATATTGGTTTCCAATTTATTAGTTTTTTAGATAAGTAGTTTGTATTTCTGTTAGTGTAAATAGATATATGAAAAGCTCTACATTTGTGATTTACTTTTATTGTAGTATGAATGTAAAACGGTCAATTTCAGCAGTAAATATTATTAGTTTGTGATTCTACTACATAAGAAAATTAAATTATCATGTTTGTTTTTAATGTAAATAACAAACCTACACCTGCATTTTTAAGTTACGTAATGGTATTTAAATTAGTTTGCAATACGAGTTTCATATAATCTTTTGAATCTTCGGAATAACGCGATATGATCATTTAATATCACTCTATCTACTGTTGAACTTTTGTTTTACAGAACGGAAGGTGATCGATAATCTACAGTATTTTCATTTAGCCCAACTTTTACATTCTTGGTGTAACAATAAAAAATTGTAAAATGACCCTTCCTTTTAATTTTTTATTGCACCTTTGAAATTATATTTGGGGTTATGAGATGTGTTAATTTGGCTGTACACATTTTTAAGATAAATTCTCATATGGCAATTAAAATTCTCGCCGAGAAGAAATATTTCATCAGTTAAGGTTTTCATGTTCACATACTAATATCCTGAAAAAAATACCTGTTACTTTATATCATCTGAAACACCTATTCAACCAATGCTTAGAAACAGGAAACGTCCCCAAAGAGTGGAAGAATGCTAAAGTAATATTAATATTCAAGAAAGGAAGTAAACAAGATCTTAGAAACTACAGGTACATATCACTCCTTTCACACGTATACAAACTACTTACTAAAATTATTAGTAACAGAATATCAAGTCGACTCGAGATGTTCCAACCACCAGAACAAGCTGGCTTTAGACATGGCTACAGCACAACGACCACATACACACTGCTCGACAGCTAATAGAAAAAAACACATGAATACAACCAGCCCCTATACTTGACCCTCATCGATTTCGAGAAAGCCTTCGACACAGAAGAAAAATGGGCACTCATTAACTCCTTGAAAAGATGCAGGATTGATCACCGATATATATATATACAGCGGGGTTCCTACAGCCTTTGCCGCATCCCGCATTTCGACCGCCATTTCTCTCTATTACTCCAGTCCTCTTCCTTTATAGCTCGATCTGTCATGGTCTTTCTAATACCTTGTAACCAAGTTGTTGTAGGTCTTCCTCTTCGTCTTCTATTTTGTGGCGTATAGTTTAAAGCTCTTTTTGGCCATCGGTCTTCTGACATTCGCATAACCTGCCCATACCATATAAGCTGTCGAGATTCTATTTTATCTGCGCTGATAAATACACTATTTGTTCGACGTTTAATTTCTTCGTTCGGGACGTGCTCTAATCTTGAAATTCCAATTGCTCTTCTCTTGAAGTCCATTTCCACAGTCTCAATGCATTTTTTATCTTTGGCTGTTAGCTGCCAACACTCCGATCCGTATGTCAAAATTGGCTCTACAATGGATTTGTAAATTGTCATTTTGGTGTTCACTTTAATCTGATGTGACCATAGTAAAGAATTGATATATAACACTAATAGACGCCCTTTACCAAGAAGCTACTATAACGATACAGACGTTTGATGAAACCAAGGCAACAGAAGTCAAACGAGGAATACGACAGGGGGACACCATCTCCCCCAAATTGTTCACCAATTGTCTGGAAGACAGCTTCGAGCTACTAAATTGGGACAATCTCGGCATTAATATAAACGAAGAGCAACTGAATAATCTGAGATTTGCAGACGACATCGTGCTTATATCTGATAACATGGAAGATATAAAGCAAATGACTAAAGATCTAAGAGAAGCTGCGGGTACTGTAGGACTGAAAATGAACATCAACAAAACTAAAGTAATGTCAAACAGAGAAGACATAATCCCAATTGAAATTGAAGGTGATGAAAAAATAGAAATCGTCGAGGAATATGTATATCTGGGACAACGAATATCACTCTCAGGTGACTGTCAAGTGAAAGAGGTAGAAAGACGGATCCAGCTAGGGTGGGCTGCATACGGGAAGCTAAGACAGGTCTTCAGATCAAGTTTCCCACAACACCTAAAGACCAGAATCTTCAATCAATGCATACTCCCGATACTCACTTATGCATCGGAGACATGGCCGCTCACTGAAACAACAAGACATAAATTGCAAGTCACCCAAAGGAAGATCTATGCTGGGAATACGCCTACAAGACATGAAACGAAATGAATGGATCAGAAACAAGACAAGGGTCGACGACGTCATACAGAGAATTGCGAAGCTTAAGTGGCAATGGGCGGGGCACGTCATGAGATTACCGGATGAAAGATGGGCAAAGAAGATCACGGAGTGGAGGCGGAGAATAGGGAAACGTAACCCAGGCAGGCCACGATCCAGGTGGAGAGATGATATACAGAAACATGCTAGAAAACAATGGACGCGTAAGACCCATAACCGCCAAGAATGGCATGAAGCAGGAGAGGCGTATATCCAGAAATGGAGTAATGAACGCTGAAGTTGATGATGATGATGATGATGATGACTTTATATAAAATAAATATATTGAATCCAATGTTTATTATTTTTAAAAAACGACAACAAAACTAATTATTAAATTTTATAATAATTGTTCAGCAATGTTGGTCTACACTACTCATAAATTTCGTTATTTTATACTTTATTAGAAAAAATCATATCAAACTTTTAATATGATTCAGCTACTAGTTCTACATTTGTGGCAACTGCCTTGAATAAATTACCTTAATGGATTATATCCAACAGTTTTTAGTGTCATCAGTCTACTCTTCATTTAGTAATTGCAGAAACAGCTCTTTAAATTGGTTTTCTTCGAAAACGAGTTATTCTATGTATGTGTCGCAGGCGTTGGTCAAAATATCAGTCAATCACTAACACTATAAATACTACACAGTAAAAAGATCTTCAAAATCTTATTAAGTAAAACAAATGCAACAAAATATATTCTTAAATAATATAAAGTAATACAAAATAAGAATTCCTTGTAAAATAAACAAATACATATTAAATTGCTGTAGAAAAATTCAAGTCTTCAGTTATCTTCATGGCTCCCGTTGACCTTATTGAGGGAAGATACAACCGCGGATAAAACAGTTGAATTAGCATCCTTGTTAAAAAAAAACAAATAAACTGTACTCTGTAGTCAAACAAACTGGCATGCAAAGAATTTATGTAATAACTTACCTATGCATTGATGCAAGCTGAACTATTATAGCATTTTGAATTGCTCAAGAGAGTGCCAGTTACACAATTAGAACTACTTTGTAGTTTGTAAGCATGCATCCTGCCTGCATGCAAGCTATCTCCAGATAACGCTCATGAGAATGCAAGTCGATCCATTACAGACCTTGCGTTCTTTCCTGATAAAAGTGATTAAGATGCTTTTTGTAACTAGTTCTTATTTAGTATTCAGGTTAGCCTGCCCTAATTCCATGTTAATATCAGAGCTCCGACATATTTATGTCCAATGTGTTTTTCTTTATTATTTGAGATTCTACTGGTTAATCACACTAGGGCTGTTCACAGTATTGTTAGTAATATTGCATTAAGAGCAGGCTATCTTGCGGTAGCCTTGTACCATTCTGCATTCGTCGCTATTCTCAGTACTTTATTTTGAAGAATTTTATTTTTTTAATGTTTTTTTTACTTGTAGTGCCCTATACAATACAAGCATATATTATAATAGGTCGTTTTATCCCCAGGTATTTTGGAACACTCAATTTTGAGATGAGATTTTTTACTTAGAATGGGATATAATACAGCAATCCTTGCATAGCACCCTTGTAGTTTATTATTAATGTGTATGCTCCTAGTTAGTCGTCTATTCAAATATGTGTTGGTGAGTGTTGAATAAATACTTTTTAAAATTGTGATTAAACAAAGGTCCCGGGTGGTGTAGCTTGAACAAGCGTCCACGTTCGATCAGCAGAGTTAAGCAACGCTCTCTCTGGTCAGAACTTGAATGGGAGTTCCACGGCTGCCTTACCCGGCACCTAGTGGCCATGGAAAAAAGTTGGTCCCGGTTGTCATAATAACAGCATGACAGTCGTTAGTGGGGTTGGAAATCCCCATAAAATGTACAGTGACGCCTATAATTGGCCTAACGGCCGTTGGCAGGTGCGGAATAAAATAAAAATAAAATAAAATATAAATCGTCTTTCTTATATACGCATTTTTTCGCGTCACACTTTTCTTTTTCTTGGCGTTGGCAAAAACATTATTTTTACTTTGGTGCAGAAAGTACTCACTTTGCGTGCAAAAAAAAAGTTTCTGCCCTCTTCTGTCATCACTTTCTTCACTCTAATGTCATGCAATATTCATTTGATTGGCTAAAACTGACAAATGTCATTTTTTTACAAATGTTAATTTTCTTTTGACAAATGTAAAAATTGAAAAATTAAATTTCGTGCAGAATGCAAAGCTGTCGTAAGAAAAATACTATGTAACACACATGTGGAAAGGCCATTGGAAAACGTATGTGAATGGCACACTAGTTGGCATTTGTGTTGCATGTTTTACATGGGTTTTCTAATGACATGCTTTCCACACTTGTATTGCAATATACTATTTTATATCGCTGTCATCCAAATTTTGATAGACAAGAAACAACTTGTCTCAAAATGAATGTATTTTGCGGAATAACTTCTAATACATCCGCCCAGATGGTTGAATCTCATCATGAGGGATCTAATTTTGTATCATTCCACTTGGTGTTTCTATTCTGTACACTCTATTGCCGCACTCTAAAACTTATCCCAAGACATTTTGAACATCTAGTGGCCCACGGTCTACCTTAGGTACTGCAACAACAGCAGATCATACAATTTCAATAGTTTTGAAATGTTTGCTTGACGGAACATTTTCTTGGATGTCTGTTTTTGCCTTTCTTTCTTTATTAATAGTTTCTACTTGGTTACACATAATTTGCCTTTACTATTGTCACGACTTCTACAACTAGCCGTATCTATCCTATACTAGCCACTATCACACACTGTTACATTTTCTTGATAAATATTTTCGAAATTATTCGCAGAACGACGTCACATATACCGGGGTTTTCCTACATGTTGACTGAATATAAACGTTTAGTGCATATGCGTAGGTACATTATCCAGTATTTATTTGCTCATTTTGCCCATTCAGCCGTCACTTTGCAAAATATTCAGTGTTTGTTCAAAATGCCGAAGTTTTGCAAAATGGCCACACATTTTTCAAAAAGACGCATTATGCGAAACGCCTGTAACATATGAACATATAAATTTTTAATGTGAAATTCAAATACATATTAAAACATCGCACCAGCAGTACCAAAAATTTAAAAATGTATAACCTTTATGTCAAGTGCAAATAGGGTATCTAGCCCCCCCCCCCCCACAGATTTAATTTCAGTTAAATAAATATTTGATAAAATTAATGAAACTCGTGCCAAATTTGAAGTTAATACGATAAGGAGTTTTTGAGTTGTAAACAATATTTAAAAATAAAAACCTAATTTCTCGGAAGCGTCACTTCTAAGGCTGCATAGTTTGCTGAGGTATGTTTGGTTCTATGGGTTTATTTTGATGAGAAGAGTATCTCTAGAAAGTGTCCCAAATTTTTGCAGAACACCCAGAATCAGTAGCGGCTCGTGGAGAATTTTGATGGTAGAGTCAACTCCAGAACGTAATAGTTATTTACAGCACAAGTGTATTATATCAGAAATAATCCACGAGAAAAAAGTTGACTTATTTTCTAGGGTGCATTATTTGTAATAACACACGCGTTCCATACAAAGTGTTATCCAACAACTCAATAAATATTTAAAAAGGAACAATTTTTGTATTGGCAGTTATGAAAAGTCAAAATTGCAAATTAATTGAGTGAGCTAAAGTATTTATAAGCGACGGGAGTTGGTTAAGTAATTTTAAGTTATTTATTAAAACTGACGATGTTAAGAGCAATATGAGTTGCTAAGTAACCCGCGGTGTCAAGGGCAACGTGGGTTATGATGTAAACAAGATACCTACTAATAGCCGAGTTCGCTTGTTTAAAATGACTTTCTTTCGTTTTTCGTTTAAATGTGTAATTCTCCAAAACATATTATTGCTCCTTCTCTATGTTTGAAATACATAGACGTATGCGTGATTGGCGTGGTGCCCATTGAAAGTTAAAATATGCTTATTTTTCGACCTACCACTTTACGCTTAACTCGCGGTGGTCTAACAACTGTCGAAAAGGCTTTAATATGGCTACCATGCTTCCGGAAAGAAAGCAGATTTTATCATACAGTTACTTAATATTCATGAAATAAAAATTACTCGGGCTTTGTTTAAGCTTTAAAATGAGAACAGTGATGAAAAATAAGTACAAACAAGTTTTCGGAATAAAAAGTTCTTGAATCACTGGTTTGATATGGTACAGCACCTTTGATCATTATAGTGAGCCGCCACTACCCTGAATATACAGAATCTTATGCGATAATAAAAACTAGAGTAATAGGATTTTTAAGCGGAATGAAAAGTTATTGTGGGCTTCAAATGTTGACCTTCAAAGGTTCCCATCATTTCAAATTTAAAAAATATAAACCACATTACTCAATATTATTCGAACAAAACACTGCTGGAAATTGAATTACCACCTGAAGTATAGCCCTATATGGTTGTTGACGCCTTCCCAATCCATAAATTTCTAACTCGCTGCAGTTACAAAACAGGTTGCTTAAATAAATTATTTTATGGAGGTGCGAACGAAGTTGGTTTACGCGCTATAGGGATTTAAGCAATAAATTCGTAATGTTCAGCAATTCCTTTTCTAATTATTTTCAAAGCAGCATGTTTCATGTAGACAAATAACTTTTTAGTCATAAATGTTATTTATAATATTTCGCTGCACAAAATATACATGAGTTTCTAAAATTTAAATTAGGTAATATTCATTGACTTTGGCAAGTGCCTAGTTTTATTTATAATAATAATAAATGGCTTTATTTTCTCTGATACAGAAAAAAGGCGAAATTCAACTACAGTTGTTCTTCCACTTAACCTAACTTAATGTCCAGATAGGAACGTTAATGTAATGTTCTTCCATCAGATATAATACCTCAGTTAAAGTTTTGCTAAGAAGGATCATCGCAAATAACGTGTATGCATAAAGTTCCTTACATCTTACCTCTAAAATAATTCGACAAATTAACATTGAAAATGATTTATAAAACCGAATTATTTGTAGAAACTAGATCAAAGGGAATTCATAGTTTGCTGGTAAAAAATATATCAGTTTTTTAATATAATGTTTCTACAATAAACACTATCCGAGCCATCTCGGATACTCTACAATATGATATCCAAAACAGTGTCAGATCGTATATTCATTAAAAAACTTCTCTCTGCAAAAAGTTAGTCCTGACATTTTAATTAATACAGGTAATATTTCGCGGCAAGGCCCATAATCCCGGGGTGACATATCAGTACACAATATCAAAACGAGAGCCGAAAACCGTTCAATATCAGTGGATTCTGAGTGACTGGTCCCAGTGTTCCGCAACATGCGGCGGAGGGACTCAACTTCGGAGGCCTTTATGTCAGGAGTCCGTTTCTGCTGCAATGCCTTCCGTAATTGATGGAACCGCAACGATCGTGGACGAAAGCTGGTGCGACACCACCAAACGCCCGGAACAGCTCATGAGAACCTGCAACATCGAATCCTGTCCTTCTCACTGGTGGATAGGACCTTGGCAGTCTTGTCCTGTCACTTGCGCCGCCAAGGTAAGAGGCATTTTCAGAAAGTATAGTTCAGCATTTGCGTAGTTTTCTCTACGAACGCGCCGGTTTCTGTAACTCCCATTTCCAGTTTTCTTCTGCAATTTTCAGAGGGAAAAATCGATGCGCCGCAGGAGCGTCATGTGCGTAGACGGCAACGAGATGGCGCTACCAGATCAATATTGCGACCGGTCTTCGAGACCAAAGGAATTCGAACCCTGCAAAGCCCTACCACTCTGCTTAGAGGATAGATGATGGAACTTCTTCCAACTAAAACTGTCTCATTATTATTGCTGTACTTTTTAAAATGTCGTACTTAGTTGCAGATTAACTGTATCTGGATAAGGTTTACCTTAAATTAAAAACTGTTAGCATGAGATATTGATTACAAAGCTATGATTATCAACATAAGCTCTCTATACCCACCATATTAACCACAATACTGTAGTTTTATTTGTTACATAATATTTTCATATACTTGTTATGTTAATGGCTGGTACAATCAGAAAGGTAGTCTATAAAATATCATAGATCGATCACATTAATATTAGATAATACATCTGCAAAATATTCGCTTTATTTATTGTTAAGGGTGTTCATTAATGAAACCGTTTGGAGTTGGCTATGATTTAATAAACGTATGTCTAGATTTAGTTTATCTACTCGCAGTTGTTATGCCATTTTCAAATTATGCATTAAGACAAGACATGCGTCTTTCAAGTCATGGCCAACCCCAACAGTTTTATTAATGAACACCCATTATTACGTGTACGTAAACCGAGTGAGACAATATAATGGGCCTAGTTTTCTGATAGTTCTATATACAAATCAATAGATTGGTAGACGCTGCTTAACATGTGATTAACTATTTAACGGCCACGACTGTATTTAACAAGACGGAGCTAACTGGCTCTTAGCTATAGTTTGATAATTTTCGAAAATTGCAATCGTCATAAAAAGTTGTTGCAACTAATAGTTCAATCAAGAACCCTTGAAACTATACGTCCTCAAAAATAACAAAAAATTAATACATTATACAGGGTGTCCATTTAGTGCGCCGGTCTCCGATTACTCCTTTACTTTTTCCCAATAATGGGGTTGAAAGAGGCACATTTTATAGTTATTAACGACATAAGACCGTTGGTAAGTATTTAACAAACGGGGATAAATTTGTGGCCAATGCCGTCAAGCCGATGCTAATGAATTCATCCGAGTCAGTTAGATGCGACAACGGCCGTATGTCGTTGAATATTTTTCATAACACCTACGAAAATTGAAATTTTAGAGCAATTTTAATGAAAAAAGTTAAATAGTATTAGTAACGGGTGTTAGAAAAATCGTCTTGTCAGAGTCGCCTATTATTGGTGACACTGTAAGTCTATGTAAATTCGATGTTAGTAGGTTAGGTTTTGCGTCAGTTTAGACACAGACTGATGCAAAACC
>CALNHX010007111.1:0-78486 GCA_940337035.1 Agriotes lineatus | reverse complement strand
TTGGTGACCTTTGGGGTGACCTTTGGTGACCTTTGGGGTGACCTTTGGTGACCTTTGGTGACCTTTGGGGTGACCTTTGGTGACCTTTGGGGTGACCTTTGGTGACCTTTGGGGTGACCTTTGGTGACCTTTGGTGACCTTTGGTGACCTTTGGGGTGACCTTTGGTGACCTTTGGGGTGACCTTTGGTGACCTTTGGGGTGACCTTTGGTGACCTTTGGTGACCTTTGGTGACCTTTGGTGACCTTTGGTGACCTTTGGGGTGACCTTTGGTGACCTTTGGGATGACCTTTGGTGACCTTTGGTGACCTTTGGTGACCTTTGGTGACCTTTGGTGACCTTTGGGGTGACCTTTGGTGACCTTTGGGGTGACCTTTGGTGACCTTTGGTGACCTTTGGGGTGACCTTTGGTGACCTTTGGGGTGACCTTTGGTGACCTTTGGGGTGACCTTTGGTGACCTTTGGTGACCTTTGGTGACCTTTGGTGACGTTTGGTGACCTTTGGGGTGACCTTTGGTGACCTTTGGGATGACCTTTGGTGACCTTTGGTGACCTTTGGTGACCTTAGGTGACCTTTGGTGACCTTTGGGGTGACCTTTGGTGACCTTTGGTGACCTTTGGTGACCTTTGGGGTGACCTTTGGTGACCTTTGGTGACCTTTGGTGACCTTTGGGGAGACCTTTGGTGACTTTTGGGGTGACCTTTGGTGACCTTTGGGGTGATCTTTGGTGACCTTTGGGGTGACTTTTGGTGACCTTTGGTAACTTTTGGTGACCTTTGGGGTGACCTTTGGGGTGACCTGTGGTGACCTTTGGGGTGACCTTTGGTGACCTTTGATGACGTTTGGGGTGACCTTTGGTGACCTTTGGGGTGACCTTTGGTGACCTTTGGTGACCTTTGGGGTGATCTTTGGTGACCTTTGGGGTGACTTTTGGTAACTTTTGGTGACCTTTGGGGTGACCTTTGGGGTGTCCTGTGGTGACCTTTGGGGTGACCTTTGGTGACCTTCGGTGACCTTTGGTGACCTTTGGTGACCTTTGGTGACCTTTGGGGTGACCTTTGGTGACCTTTGGGGTGACCTTTGGTGACCTTTGGTGACCTTTGGGGTGACCTTTAGTGACCTTTGGGGTGACCTTTGGTGACCTTTGGTGACCTTTGGTGACCTTTGGGGTGACCTTTGGTGACCTTTGGGGTGACCTTTGGTGACCTTTGGTGACCATTGGTGACCTTTGGGGTGACCTTTGGTGACCTTTGGGGTGACCTTTGGTGACCTTTGGTGACCTTTGGTGACCTTTGGGGTGACCTTTGGTGACCTTTGGGGTGACCTTTGGTGACCTTTGGTGACCTTTGGTGACCTTTGGTGACCTTTGGTGACCTTTGGGGTGACCTTTGGTGACCTTTGGGATGACCTTTGGTGACCTTTGGTGACCTTTGGTGACCTTAGGTGACCTTTGGTGACCTTTGGGGTGACCTTTGGTGACCTTTGGTGACCTTTGGTGACCTTTGGGGTGACCTTTGGTGACCTTTGGTGACCTTTGGTGACCTTTGGGGTGACCTTTGGTGACTTTTGGGGTGACCTTTGGTGACCTTTGGGGTGACCTTTGGTGACCTTTGGTGACCTTTGGGGTGATCTTTGGTGACCTTTGGGGTGACTTTTGGTAACTTTTGGTGACCTTTGGGGTGACCTTTGGGGTGACCTGTGGTGACCTTTGGGGTGACCTTTGGTGACCTTCGGTGACCTTTGGTGACCTTTGGTGACCTTTGGTGACCTTTGGGGTGACCTTTGGTGACCTTTGGGGTGACCTTTGGTGACCTTTGGTGACCTTTGGGGTGACCTTTAGTGACCTTTGGGGTGACCTTTGGTGACCTTTGGTGACCTTTGGTGACCTTTGGGGTGACCTTTGGTGACCTTTGGGGTGACCTTTGGTGACCTTTGGTGACCATTGGTGACCTTTGGGGTGACCTTTGGTGACCTTTGGGGTGACCTTTGGTGACCTTTGGTGACCTTTGGTGACCTTTGGTGACCTTTGGGGTGACCTTTAGTGACCTTTGGGGTGACCTTTGGTGACCTTTGGTGACCTTTGGGGTGACCTTTGGTGACCTTTGGGGACCTTTGGTGACCTTTGGTGACCTTTGGGGTGACCTTTGGTGACCTGTGGTGACCTTTGGTGACCTTTGCTGACCTTTGGTGACCTTTGGTGACCTTTGGTGACCTTTGGGGTGATCTTTGGTGACCTTTGGGGTGACCTTTGGTGACCTTTGTGGTGACCTTTGGTGACCTTTGGTGACCTTTGGTGACCTTTGGTGACCTTTGGTGACCTTTGGTGACCTTTGGGGTGACCTTTGGTGACCTTTGGTGACCTTTGGCGACCTTTGGGGTGACTTTTGGTTACCTTTGGGGTGACCTTTGGTGACTTTTGGGGTGACCTTTGGTGACCTTTGGTGACCTTTGGGGTGACCTTTGGTGACCTTTGGGGTGACCTTTGGTGACCTTTGGTGACCTTTGGTGACCTTTAGTGTGACCTTTGATGAACTATGGTGACCTTTGGTGACCTTAGGGGTGACCTTTGGTGACCTTTGGGGTGACCTTTGGTGACCTTTGGTGACCCTTGGTGACCTTTGGGGTGACCTTTAGTGACCTTTGGGGTGACCTTTGGTGACCTTTGGTGACCTTTGGGGTGACCTTTGGTGACCTTTGGTGACCTTTGGGGTGACCTTTGGTGACCTGTGGTGACCTTTGGTGACCTTTGCTGACCTTTGGTGACCTTTGGTGACCCTTGGGGTGACCTTTGGTGACCTTTGGTGACCTTTGGTGACCTTTGGGGTGACCTTTGGTGACTTTTGGGGTGACCTTTGGTGACCTTTGGTAACTTTTGGTGACCTTTGGGGTGACCTTTGGGGTGACCTTTGGTGACCTTTGGGGTGACCTTTGGTGACCTTTGCGGTGACCTTTTGTGACCTTTGGGTGACCTTTGGTGACCTTTGGTAACCTTTGTTGACCTTTGGGGTGACCTTTAGTGACCTTTGGGGTGACCTTTGGTGACCTTGACCTTTGGTGACCTTGGTGACCTTTGGGGTGACCTTTGCTGACCTTTGGTGACCTTAGGTGACCTTTGGGGTTACCTTTGGTGACCTTTGGGGTGACCTTTGGTGACCTTTGGGGTGACCTTTGGTGACCTTTGGTGACCTTTGGTGACCTTTGGGGTGACCTTTGGTGACCTTTGGGGTGACCTTTGGTGACCTTTGGTGACCTTTGGTGACCTTTGGTGACCTTTGGTGACCTTTGGGGTGACCTTTGCTGACCTTTGGTAACCTTTGGTGACCTTTGGGGTGACCTTTGGTGACCTTTGGGGTGACCTTTGGTGACCTTTGGTGACCTTCGGTGACCTTTGGTGACCTTTGGTGACCTTTGGTGACCTTTGGGGTGACCTTTGGTGACCTTTGGGATGACCTTTGGTGACCTTTGGTGACCTTTGGTGACCTTTGGTGACCTTTGGGGTGACCTTTGGTGACCTTTGGTGACCTTTGGTGACCTTTGGTGTGACCTTTGGTGACCTTTGGGGTGACCTTTGGTGACCTTTGGGGTGACCTTTGGTGACCTTTGGTGACCTTTGGTGACCTTTGGTGACCTTTGGTGACCTTTGGGGTGACCTTTGGTGACCTTTGGGATGACCTTGGTGACCTTTGGTGACCTTTGGTGACCTTTGGTGACCTTTGGTGACCTTTGGGGTGACCTTTGGTGACCTTTGGGGTGACCTTTGGTGACCTTTGGTGACCTTTGGGGTGACCTTTGGTGACCTTTGGGGTGACCTTTGGTGACCTTTGGGGTGACCTTTGGTGACCTTTGGTGACCATCGGTGACCTTTGGGGTGACCTTTGGTGACCTTTGGGGTGACCTTTGGTGACCTTTGGTGACCTTGTGACCTTTGGTGACCTTTGGGGTGACCTTTAGTGACCTTCGGGGTGACCTTTGGTGACCTTTGGTGACCTTTGGGGTGACCTTTGGTGACCTTTGGTGACCTTTGGTGACCTTTGGTGACCTTTGGGGTGACCTTTGGTGACCTGTGGTGACCTTTGGTGACCTTTGCTGACCTTTGGTGACCTTTGGTGACCTTTGGTGACCTTTGGGGTGACCTTTGGTGACCTTTGGGGTGACCTTTGGTGACCTTTGGTGACCTTTGGGGTGACCTTTGGTGACCTTTGGGGTGACCTTTGGTGACCTTTGGGGTGACCTTTGGTGACCTTTGGTGACCTTTGGTGACCTTTGGTGACCTTTGGTGACCTTTGGGGTGACCTTTGGTGACCTTTGGGATGACCTTTGGTGACCTTTGGTGACCTTTGGTGACCTTTGGTGACCTTTGGTGACCTTTGGGGTGACCTTTGGTGACCTTTGGTGACCTTTGGGGTGACCTTTGGTGACCTTTGGGGTGACCTTTGGTGACCATTGGGGTGACCTTTGGTGACCTTTGGTGACCTTTGGTGACCTTTGGTGACCTTTGGGGTGACCTTTGGTGACCTTTGGGATGACCTTTGGTGACCTTGTGACCTGTGGTGACCTTTGGTGACCTTTGCTGACCTTTGGTGACCTTTGGTGACCTTTGGTGACCTTTGGGGTGACCTTTGGTGACCTTTGGGGTGACCTTTGGTGACCTTTGGTGACCTTTGGGGTGACCTTTGGTGACCTTTGGGGTGACCTTTGGTGACCTTTGGGGTGACCTTTGGTGACCTTTGGTGACCTTTGGTGACCTTTGGCGACCTTTGGTGACCTTTGGGGTGACCTTTGGTGACCTTTGGGATGACCTTTGGTGACCTTTGGTGACCTTTGGTGACCGTTGGTGACCTTTGGTGACCTTTGGGGTGACCTTTGGTGACCTTTGGGGTGACCTTTGGTGACCTTTGGGGTGACCTTTGGTGACCTTTGGTGACCTTTGGTGACCTTTGGCGACCTTTGGTGACCTTTGGGGTGACCTTTGGTGACCTTTGGGATGACCTTTGGTGACCTTTGGTGACCTTTGGTGACCTTTGGGGTGATCTTTGGTGACCTTTGGGGTGACTTTTGGTAACTTTTGGTGACCTTTGGGGTGACCTTTGGGGTGTCCTGTGGTGACCTTTGGGGTGACCTTTGGTGACCTTCGGTGACCTTTGGTGACCTTTGGTGACCTTTGGTGACCTTTGGGGTGACCTTTGGTGACCTTTGGGGTGACCTTTGGTGACCTTTGGTGACCTTTGGGGTGACCTTTAGTGACCTTTGGGGTGACCTTTGGTGACCTTTGGTGACCTTTGGTGACCTTTGGGGTGACCTTTGGTGACCTTTGGGGTGACCTTTGGTGACCTTTGGTGACCATTGGTGACCTTTGGGGTGACCTTTGGTGACCTTTGGGGTGACCTTTGGTGACCTTTGGTGACCTTTGGTGACCTTTGGGGTGACCTTTGGTGACCTTTGGGGTGACCTTTGGTGACCTTTGGTGACCTTTGGTGACCTTTGGTGACCTTTGGTGACCTTTGGGGTGACCTTTGGTGACCTTTGGGATGACCTTTGGTGACCTTTGGTGACCTTTGGTGACCTTAGGTGACCTTTGGTGACCTTTGGGGTGACCTTTGGTGACCTTTGGTGACCTTTGGTGACCTTTGGGGTGACCTTTGGTGACCTTTGGTGACCTTTGGTGACCTTTGGGGTGACCTTTGGTGACTTTTGGGGTGACCTTTGGTGACCTTTGGGGTGACCTTTGGTGACCTTTGGTGACCTTTGGGGTGATCTTTGGTGACCTTTGGGGTGACTTTTGGTAACTTTTGGTGACCTTTGGGGTGACCTTTGGGGTGACCTGTGGTGACCTTTGGGGTGACCTTTGGTGACCTTCGGTGACCTTTGGTGACCTTTGGTGACCTTTGGTGACCTTTGGGGTGACCTTTGGTGACCTTTGGGGTGACCTTTGGTGACCTTTGGTGACCTTTGGGGTGACCTTTAGTGACCTTTGGGGTGACCTTTGGTGACCTTTGGTGACCTTTGGTGACCTTTGGGGTGACCTTTGGTGACCTTTGGGGTGACCTTTGGTGACCTTTGGTGACCATTGGTGACCTTTGGGGTGACCTTTGGTGACCTTTGGGGTGACCTTTGGTGACCTTTGGTGACCTTTGGTGACCTTTGGTGACCTTTGGGGTGACCTTTAGTGACCTTTGGGGTGACCTTTGGTGACCTTTGGTGACCTTTGGGGTGACCTTTGGTGACCTTTGGGGACCTTTGGTGACCTTTGGTGACCTTTGGGGTGACCTTTGGTGACCTGTGGTGACCTTTGGTGACCTTTGCTGACCTTTGGTGACCTTTGGTGACCTTTGGTGACCTTTGGGGTGATCTTTGGTGACCTTTGGGGTGACCTTTGGTGACCTTTGTGGTGACCTTTGGTGACCTTTGGTGACCTTTGGTGACCTTTGGTGACCTTTGGTGACCTTTGGTGACCTTTGGGGTGACCTTTGGTGACCTTTGGTGACCTTTGGCGACCTTTGGGGTGACTTTTGGTTACCTTTGGGGTGACCTTTGGTGACTTTTGGGGTGACCTTTGGTGACCTTTGGTGACCTTTGGGGTGACCTTTGGTGACCTTTGGGGTGACCTTTGGTGACCTTTGGTGACCTTTGGTGACCTTTAGTGTGACCTTTGATGAACTATGGTGACCTTTGGTGACCTTAGGGGTGACCTTTGGTGACCTTTGGGGTGACCTTTGGTGACCTTTGGTGACCCTTGGTGACCTTTGGGGTGACCTTTAGTGACCTTTGGGGTGACCTTTGGTGACCTTTGGTGACCTTTGGGGTGACCTTTGGTGACCTTTGGTGACCTTTGGGGTGACCTTTGGTGACCTGTGGTGACCTTTGGTGACCTTTGCTGACCTTTGGTGACCTTTGGTGACCCTTGGGGTGACCTTTGGTGACCTTTGGTGACCTTTGGTGACCTTTGGGGTGACCTTTGGTGACTTTTGGGGTGACCTTTGGTGACCTTTGGTAACTTTTGGTGACCTTTGGGGTGACCTTTGGGGTGACCTTTGGTGACCTTTGGGGTGACCTTTGGTGACCTTTGCGGTGACCTTTTGTGACCTTTGGGGTGACCTTTGGTGACCTTTGGTAACCTTTGTTGACCTTTGGGGTGACCTTTAGTGACCTTTGGGGTGACCTTTGGTGACCTTTGGTGACCTTTGGTGACCTTTGGGGTGACCTTTGCTGACCTTTGGTGACCTTAGGTGACCTTTGGGGTTACCTTTGGTGACCTTTGGGGTGACCTTTGGTGACCTTTGGGGTGACCTTTGGTGACCTTTGGTGACCTTTGGTGACCTTTGGGGTGACCTTTGGTGACCTTTGGGGTGACCTTTGGTGACCTTTGGTGACCTTTGGTGACCTTTGGTGACCTTTGGTGACCTTTGGGGTGACCTTTGCTGACCTTTGGTAACCTTTGGTGACCTTTGGGGTGACCTTTGGTGACCTTTGGGGTGACCTTTGGTGACCTTTGGTGACCTTCGGTGACCTTTGGTGACCTTTGGTGACCTTTGGTGACCTTTGGGGTGACCTTTGGTGACCTTTGGGATGACCTTTGGTGACCTTTGGTGACCTTTGGTGACCTTTGGTGACCTTTGGGGTGACCTTTGGTGACCTTTGGTGACCTTTGGTGACCTTTGGTGTGACCTTTGGTGACCTTTGGGGTGACCTTTGGTGACCTTTGGGGTGACCTTTGGTGACCTTTGGTGACCTTTGGTGACCTTTGGTGACCTTTGGTGACCTTTGGGGTGACCTTTGGTGACCTTTGGGATGACCTTTGGTGACCTTTGGTGACCTTTGGTGACCTTTGGTGACCTTTGGTGACCTTTGGGGTGACCTTTGGTGACCTTTGGGGTGACCTTTGGTGACCTTTGGTGACCTTTGGGGTGACCTTTGGTGACCTTTGGGGTGACCTTTGGTGACCTTTGGGGTGACCTTTGGTGACCTTTGGTGACCATTGGTGACCTTTGGGGTGACCTTTGGTGACCTTTGGGGTGACCTTTGGTGACCTTTGGTGACCTTTGGTGACCTTTGGTGACCTTTGGGGTGACCTTTAGTGACCTTCGGGGTGACCTTTGGTGACCTTTGGTGACCTTTGGGGTGACCTTTGGTGACCTTTGGTGACCTTTGGTGACCTTTGGTGACCTTTGGGGTGACCTTTGGTGACCTGTGGTGACCTTTGGTGACCTTTGCTGACCTTTGGTGACCTTTGGTGACCTTTGGTGACCTTTGGGGTGACCTTTGGTGACCTTTGGGGTGACCTTTGGTGACCTTTGGTGACCTTTGGGGTGACCTTTGGTGACCTTTGGGGTGACCTTTGGTGACCTTTGGGGTGACCTTTGGTGACCTTTGGTGACCTTTGGTGACCTTTGGTGACCTTTGGTGACCTTTGGGGTGACCTTTGGTGACCTTTGGGATGACCTTTGGTGACCTTTGGTGACCTTTGGTGACCTTTGGTGACCTTTGGTGACCTTTGGGGTGACCTTTGGTGACCTTTGGTGACCTTTGGGGTGACCTTTGGTGACCTTTGGGGTGACCTTTGGTGACCATTGGGGTGACCTTTGGTGACCTTTGGTGACCTTTGGTGACCTTTGGTGACCTTTGGGGTGACCTTTGGTGACCTTTGGGATGACCTTTGGTGACCTTGTGACCTGTGGTGACCTTTGGTGACCTTTGCTGACCTTTGGTGACCTTTGGTGACCTTTGGTGACCTTTGGGGTGACCTTTGGTGACCTTTGGGGTGACCTTTGGTGACCTTTGGTGACCTTTGGGGTGACCTTTGGTGACCTTTGGGGTGACCTTTGGTGACCTTTGGGGTGACCTTTGGTGACCTTTGGTGACCTTTGGTGACCTTTGGCGACCTTTGGTGACCTTTGGGGTGACCTTTGGTGACTTTTGGGATGACCTTTGGTGACCTTTGGTGACCTTTGGTGACCGTTGGTGACCTTTGGTGACCTTTGGGGTGACCTTTGGTGACCTTTGGTGACCTTTGGTGACCTTTGGGGTGACCTTTGGTGACCTTTGGAGTGACCTTTGGGGTGACCTTTGGTGACCTTTGGTGACCTTTGGTGACCTTTGGTAACCTTTGGTGACCTTTGGGGTGACCTTTGGTGACCTTTGGAATGACCTTTGGTGACGTTTGGTGACCTTTGGTGACCTTTGGTGACCTTTGGTGACCTTTGGGGTGACCTTTGGTGACCTTTGGGGTGACCTTTGGTGACCTTTGGTGACCTTTGGGGTGACCTTTGGTGACCTTTGGGGTGACCTTTGGTGACCTTTGGGGTGACCTTTGGTGACCTTTGGTGACCTTTGGTGACCTTTGGGGTGACCTTTGGTGACCTTTGGGGTGACCTTTGGTGACCTTTGGGGTGACCTTTGGTGACCTTTGGTGACCTTTGGTGACCTTTGGTGACCTTTGGTGACCTTTGGGGTGACCTTTGGTGACCTTTGGGATGACCTTTGGTGACCTTTGGTGACCTTTGGTGACCTTTGGTGACCTTTGGTGACCTTTGGGGTGACCTTTGGTGACCTTTGGGGTGACCTTTGGTGACCTTTGGTGACCTTTGGGGTGACCTTTGGTGACCTTTGGGGTGACCTTTGGTGACCTTTGGGGTGACCTTTGGTGACCTTTTGTGACCTTTGGTGACCTTTGGTGACCTTTGGTGACCTTTGGGGTGACCTTTGGTGACCTTTGGGATGACCTTTGGTGACCTTTGGTGACCTTTGGTGACCTTAGGTGACCTTTGGTGACCTTTGGGGTGACCTTTGGTGACCTTTGGTGACCTTTGGTGACCTTTGGGGTGACCTTTGGTGACCTTTGGTGACCTTTGGTGACCTTTGGGGTGACCTTTGGTGACTTTTGGGGTGACCTTTGGTGACCTTTGGGGTGATCTTTGGTGACCTTTGGGGTGACTTTTGGTGACCTTTGGTAACTTTTGGTGACCTTTGGGGTGACCTTTGGGGTGACCTGTGGTGACCTTTGGGGTGACCTTTGGTGACCTTTGGTGACGTTTGGGGTGACCTTTGGTGACCTTTGGGGTGACCTTTGGTGACCTTTGGTGACCTTTGGGGTGATCTTTGGTGACCTTTGGGGTGACTTTTGGTAACTTTTGGTGACCTTTGGGGTGACCTTTGGGGTGACCTGTGGTGACCTTTGGGGTGACCTTTGGTGACCTTCGGTGACCTTTGGTGACCTTTGGTGACCTTTGGTGACCTTTGGGGTGACCTTTGGTGACCTTTGGGGTGACCTTTGGTGACCTTTGGTGACATTTGGGGTGACCTTTGGGGTGACCTTTGGTGACCTTTGGTGACCTTTGGTGACCTTTGGGGTGACCTTTGGTGACCTTTGGGGTGACCTTTGGTGACCTTTGGTGACCATTGGTGACCTTTGGGGTGACCTTTGGTGACCTTTGGGGTGACCTTTGGTGACCTTTGGTGACCTTTGGTGACCTTTGGTGACCTTTGGGGTGACCTTTAGTGACCTTTGGGGTGACCTTTGGTGACCTTTGGTGACCTTTGGGGTGACCTTTGGTGACCTTTGGGGACCTTTGGTGACCTTTGGTGACCTTTGGGGTGACCTTTGGTGACCTGTGGTGACCTTTGGTGACCTTTGCTGACCTTTGGTGACCTTTGGTGACCTTTGGTGACCTTTGGGGTGATCTTTGGTGACCTTTGGGGTGACCTTTGGTGACCTTTGTGGTGACCTTTGGTGACCTTTGGTGACCTTTGGTGACCTTTGGTGACCTTTGGTGACCTTTGGTGACCTTTGGGGTGACCTTTGGTGACCTTTGGTGACCTTTGGTGACCTTTGGGGTGACTTTTGGTGACCTTTGGGGTGACCTTTGGTGACTTTTGGGGTGACCTTTGGTGACCTTTGGTGACCTTTGGGGTGACCTTTGGTGACCTTTGGTGACCTTTGGGGTGACCTTTGGTGACCTTTGGTGACCTTTGGTGACCTTTGGTGACGTTTGGTGACCTTTGGGGTGACCTTTGGTGACCTTTGGGATGACCTTTGGTGACCTTTGGTGACCTTTGGTGACCTTAGGTGACCTTTGGTGACCTTTGGGGTGACCTTTGGTGACCTTTGGTGACCTTTGGTGACCTTTGGGGTGACCTTTGGTGACCTTTGGTGACCTTTGGTGACCTTTGGGGAGACCTTTGGTGACTTTTGGGGTGACCTTTGGTGACCTTTGGGGTGATCTTTGGTGACCTTTGGGGTGACTTTTGGTGACCTTTGGTAACTTTTGGTGACCTTTGGGGTGACCTTTGGGGTGACCTGTGGTGACCTTTGGGGTGACCTTTGGTGACCTTTGATGACGTTTGGGGTGACCTTTGGTGACCTTTGGGGTGACCTTTGGTGACCTTTGGTGACCTTTGGGGTGATCTTTGGTGACCTTTGGGATGACTTTTGGTAACTTTTGGTGACCTTTGGGGTGACCTTTGGGGTGTCCTGTGGTGACCTTTGGGGTGACCTTTGGTGACCTTCGGTGACCTTTGGTGACCTTTGGTGACCTTTGGTGACCTTTGGGGTGACCTTTGGTGACCTTTGGGGTGACCTTTGGTGACCTTTGGTGACCTTTGGGGTGACCTTTAGTGACCTTTGGGGTGACCTTTGGTGACCTTTGGTGACCTTTGGTGACCTTTGGGGTGACCTTTGGTGACCTTTGGGGTGACCTTTGGTGACCTTTGGTGACCATTGGTGACCTTTGGGGTGACCTTTGGTGACCTTTGGGGTGACCTTTGGTGACCTTTGGTGACCTTTGGTGACCTTTGGGGTGACCTTTGGTGACCTTTGGGGTGACCTTTGGTGACCTTTGGTGACCTTTGGTGACCTTTGGTGACCTTTGGTGACCTTTGGGGTGACCTTTGGTGACCTTTGGGATGACCTTTGGTGACCTTTGGTGACCTTTGGTGACCTTAGGTGACCTTTGGTGATCTTTGGGGTGACCTTTGGTGACCTTTGGTGACCTTTGGTGACCTTTGGGGTGACCTTTGGTGACCTTTGGTGACCTTTGGTGACCTTTGGGGTGACCTTTGGTGACTTTTGGGGTGACCTTTGGTGACCTTTGGGGTGACCTTTGGTGACCTTTGGTGACCTTTGGGGTGATCTTTGGTGACCTTTGGGGTGACTTTTGGTAACTTTTGGTGACCTTTGGGGTGACCTTTGGGGTGACCTGTGGTGACCTTTGGGGTGACCTTTGGTGACCTTCGGTGACCTTTGGTGACCTTTGGTGACCTTTGGTGACCTTTGGGGTGACCTTTGGTGACCTTTGGGGTGACCTTTGGTGACCTTTGGTGACCTTTGGGGTGACCTTTAGTGACCTTTGGGGTGACCTTTGGTGACCTTTGGTGACCTTTGGTGACCTTTGGGGTGACCTTTGGTGACCTTTGGGGTGACCTTTGGTGACCTTTGGTGACCATTGGTGACCTTTGGGGTGACCTTTGGTGACCTTTGGGGTGACCTTTGGTGACCTTTGGTGACCTTTGGTGACCTTTGGTGACCTTTGGGGTGACCTTTAGTGACCTTTGGGGTGACCTTTGGTGACCTTTGGTGACCTTTGGGGTGACCTTTGGTGACCTTTGGGGACCTTTGGTGACCTTTGGTGACCTTTGGGGTGACCTTTGGTGACCTGTGGTGACCTTTGGTGACCTTTGCTGACCTTTGGTGACCTTTGGTGACCTTTGGTGACCTTTGGGGTGATCTTTGGTGACCTTTGGGGTGACCTTTGGTGACCTTTGTGGTGACCTTTGGTGACCTTTGGTGACCTTTGGTGACCTTTGGTGACCTTTGGTGACCTTTGGTGACCTTTGGGGTGACCTTTGGTGACCTTTGGTGACCTTTGGCGACCTTTGGGGTGACTTTTGGTGACCTTTGGGGTGACCTTTGGTGACTTTTGGGGTGACCTTTGGTGACCTTTGGTGACCTTTGGGGTGACCTTTGGTGACCTTTGGGGTGACCTTTGGTGACCTTTGGTGACCTTTGGTGACCTTTAGTGTGACCTTTGATGAACTATGGTGACCTTTGGTGACCTTAGGGGTGACCTTTGGTGACCTTTGGGGTGACCTTTGGTGACCTTTGGTGACCCTTGGTGACCTTTGGGGTGACCTTTAGTGACCTTTGGGGTGACCTTTGGTGACCTTTGGTGACCTTTGGGGTGACCTTTGGTGACCTTTGGTGACCTTTGGGGTGACCTTTGGTGACCTGTGGTGACCTTTGGTGACCTTTGCTGACCTTTGGTGACCTTTGGTGACCCTTGGGGTGACCTTTGGTGACCTTTGGTGACCTTTGGTGACCTTTGGGGTGACCTTTGGTGACTTTTGGGGTGACCTTTGGTGACCTTTGGTAACTTTTGGTGACCTTTGGGGTGACCTTTGGGGTGACCTTTGGTGACCTTTGGGGTGACCTTTGGTGACCTTTGCGGTGACCTTTTGTGACCTTTGGGGTGACCTTTGGTGACCTTTGGTAACCTTTGTTGACCTTTGGGGTGACCTTTAGTGACCTTTGGGGTGACCTTTGGTGACCTTTGGTGACCTTTGGTGACCTTTGGGGTGACCTTTGCTGACCTTTGGTGACCTTAGGTGACCTTTGGGGTTACCTTTGGTGACCTTTGGGGTGACCTTTGGTGACCTTTGGGGTGACCTTTGGTGACCTTTGGTGACCTTTGGTGACCTTTGGGGTGACCTTTGGTGACCTTTGGGGTGACCTTTGGTGACCTTTGGTGACCTTTGGTGACCTTTGGTGACCTTTGGTGACCTTTGGGGTGACCTTTGCTGACCTTTGGTAACCTTTGGTGACCTTTGGGGTGACCTTTGGTGACCTTTGGGGTGACCTTTGGTGACCTTTGGTGACCTTCGGTGACCTTTGGTGACCTTTGGTGACCTTTGGTGACCTTTGGGGTGACCTTTGGTGACCTTTGGGATGACCTTTGGTGACCTTTGGTGACCTTTGGTGACCTTTGGTGACCTTTGGGGTGACCTTTGGTGACCTTTGGTGACCTTTGGTGACCTTTGGGGTGACCTTTGGTGACCTTTGGGGTGACCTTTGGTGACCTTTGGGGTGACCTTTGGTGACCTTTGGTGACCTTTGGTGACCTTTGGTGACCTTTGGTGACCTTTGGGGTGACCTTTGGTGACCTTTGGGATGACCTTTGGTGACCTTTGGTGACCTTTGGTGACCTTTGGTGACCTTTGGTGACCTTTGGGGTGACCTTTGGTGACCTTTGGGGTGACCTTTGGTGACCTTTGGTGACCTTTGGGGTGACCTTTGGTGACCTTTGGGGTGACCTTTGGTGACCTTTGGGGTGACCTTTGGTGACCTTTGGTGACCATTGGTGACCTTTGGGGTGACCTTTGGTGACCTTTGGGGTGACCTTTGGTGACCTTTGGTGACCTTTGGTGACCTTTGGTGACCTTTGGGGTGACCTTTAGTGACCTTCGGGGTGACCTTTGGTGACCTTTGGTGACCTTTGGGGTGACCTTTGGTGACCTTTGGTGACCTTTGGTGACCTTTGGTGACCTTTGGGGTGACCTTTGGTGACCTGTGGTGACCTTTGGTGACCTTTGCTGACCTTTGGTGACCTTTGGTGACCTTTGGTGACCTTTGGGGTGACCTTTGGTGACCTTTGGGGTGACCTTTGGTGACCTTTGGTGACCTTTGGGGTGACCTTTGGTGACCTTTGGGGTGACCTTTGGTGACCTTTGGGGTGACCTTTGGTGACCTTTGGTGACCTTTGGTGACCTTTGGTGACCTTTGGTGACCTTTGGGGTGACCTTTGGTGACCTTTGGGATGACCTTTGGTGACCTTTGGTGACCTTTGGTGACCTTTGGTGACCTTTGGTGACCTTTGGGGTGACCTTTGGTGACCTTTGGTGACCTTTGGGGTGACCTTTGGTGACCTTTGGGGTGACCTTTGGTGACCATTGGGGTGACCTTTGGTGACCTTTGGTGACCTTTGGTGACCTTTGGTGACCTTTGGTGACCTTTGGGGTGACCTTTGGTGACCTTTGGGATGACCTTTGGTGACCTTGTGACCTGTGGTGACCTTTGGTGACCTTTGCTGACCTTTGGTGACCTTTGGTGACCTTTGGTGACCTTTGGGGTGACCTTTGGTGACCTTTGGGGTGACCTTTGGTGACCTTTGGTGACCTTTGGGGTGACCTTTGGTGACCTTTGGGGTGACCTTTGGTGACCTTTGGGGTGACCTTTGGTGACCTTTGGTGACCTTTGGTGACCTTTGGCGACCTTTGGTGACCTTTGGGGTGACCTTTGGTGACCTTTGGGATGACCTTTGGTGACCTTTGGTGACCTTTGGTGACCGTTGGTGACCTTTGGTGACCTTTGGGGTGACCTTTGGTGACCTTTGGTGACCTTTGGTGACCTTTGGGGTGACCTTTGGTGACCTTTGGAGTGACCTTTGGGGTGACCTTTGGTGACCTTTGGTGACCTTTGGTGACCTTTGGTAACCTTTGGTGACCTTTGGGGTGACCTTTGGTGACCTTTGGAATGACCTTTGGTGACGTTTGGTGACCTTTGGTGACCTTTGGTGACCTTTGGTGACCTTTGGGGTGACCTTTGGTGACCTTTGGGGTGACCTTTGGTGACCTTTGGTGACCTTTGGGGTGACCTTTGGTGACCTTTGGGGTGACCTTTGGTGACCTTTGGGGTGACCTTTGGTGACCTTTGGTGACCTTTGGTGACCTTTGGGGTGACCTTTGGTGACCTTTGGGGTGACCTTTGGTGACCTTTGGGGTGACCTTTGGTGACCTTTGGTGACCTTTGGTGACCTTTGGTGACCTTTGGTGACCTTTGGGGTGACCTTTGGTGACCTTTGGGATGACCTTTGGTGACCTTTGGTGACCTTTGGTGACCTTTGGTGACCTTTGGTGACCTTTGGGGTGACCTTTGGTGACCTTTGGGGTGACCTTTGGTGACCTTTGGTGACCTTTGGGGTGACCTTTGGTGACCTTTGGGGTGACCTTTGGTGACCTTTGGGGTGACCTTTGGTGACCTTTTGTGACCTTTGGTGACCTTTGGTGACCTTTGGTGACCTTTGGGGTGACCTTTGGTGACCTTTGGGATGACCTTTGGTGACCTTTGGTGACCTTTGGTGACCTTAGGTGACCTTTGGTGACCTTTGGGGTGACCTTTGGTGACCTTTGGTGACCTTTGGTGACCTTTGGGGTGACCTTTGGTGACCTTTGGTGACCTTTGGTGACCTTTGGGGTGACCTTTGGTGACTTTTGGGGTGACCTTTGGTGACCTTTGGGGTGATCTTTGGTGACCTTTGGGGTGACTTTTGGTGACCTTTGGTAACTTTTGGTGACCTTTGGGGTGACCTTTGGGGTGACCTGTGGTGACCTTTGGGGTGACCTTTGGTGACCTTTGGTGACGTTTGGGGTGACCTTTGGTGACCTTTGGGGTGACCTTTGGTGACCTTTGGTGACCTTTGGGGTGATCTTTGGTGACCTTTGGGGTGACTTTTGGTAACTTTTGGTGACCTTTGGGGTGACCTTTGGGGTGACCTGTGGTGACCTTTGGGGTGACCTTTGGTGACCTTCGGTGACCTTTGGTGACCTTTGGTGACCTTTGGTGACCTTTGGGGTGACCTTTGGTGACCTTTGGGGTGACCTTTGGTGACCTTTGGTGACCTTTGGGGTGACCTTTAGTGACCTTTGGGGTGACCTTTGGTGACCTTTGGTGACCTTTGGTGACCTTTGGGGTGACCTTTGGTGACCTTTGGGGTGCCCTTTGGTGACCTTTGGTGACCATTGGTGACCTTTGGGGTGACCTTTGGTGACCTTTGGGGTGACCTTTGGTGACCTTTGGTGACCTTTGGTGACCTTTGGTGACCTTTGGGGTGACCTTTAGTGACCTTTGGGGTGACCTTTGGTGACCTTTGGTGACCTTTGGGGTGACCTTTGGTGACCTTTGGGGACCTTTGGTGACCTTTGGTGACCTTTGGGGTGACCTTTGGTGACCTGTGGTGACCTTTGGTGACCTTTGCTGACCTTTGGTGACCTTTGGTGACCTTTGGTGACCTTTGGGGTGATCTTTGGTGACCTTTGGGGTGACCTTTGGTGACCTTTGTGGTGACCTTTGGTGACCTTTGGTGACCTTTGGTGACCTTTGGTGACCTTTGGTGACCTTTGGTGACCTTTGGGGTGACCTTTGGTGACCTTTGGTGACCTTTGGTGACCTTTGGGGTGACTTTTGGTGACCTTTGGGGTGACCTTTGGTGACTTTTGGGGTGACCTTTGGTGACCTTTGGTGACCTTTGGGGTGACCTTTGGTGACCTTTGGGGTGACCTTTGGTGACCTTTGGTGACCTTTGGTGACCTTTAGGGTGACCTTTGCTGAACTATGGTGACCTTTGGTGACCTTAGGGGTGACCTTTGGTGACCTTTGGGGTGACCTTTGGTGACCTTTGGTGACCCTTGGTGACCTTTGGGGTGACCTTTAGTGACCTTTGGGGTGACCTTTGGTGACCTTTGGTGACCTTTGGGGTGACCTTTGGTGACCTTTGGTGACCTTTGGGGTGACCTTTGGTGACCTGTGGTGACCTTTGGTGACCTTTGCTGACCTTTGGTGACCTTTGGTGACCCTTGGGGTGACCTTTGGTGACCTTTGGTGACCTTTGGTGACCTTTGGGGTGACCTTTGGTGACTTTTGGCGTGACCTTTGGTGACCTTTGGTAACTTTTGGTGACCTTTGGGGTGACCTTTGGGGTGACCTTTGGTGACCTTTGGGGTGACCTTTGGTGACCTTTGCGGTGACCTTTTGTGACCTTTGGGGTGACCTTTGGTGACCTTTGGTAACCTTTGTTGACCTTTGGGGTGACCTTTAGTGACCTTTGGGGTGACCTTTGGTGACCTTTGGTGACCTTTGGTGACCTTTGGGGTGACCTTTGCTGACCTTTGGTGACCTTTGGTGACCTTTGGGGTTACCTTTGGTGACCTTTGGGGTGACCTTTGGTGACCTTTGGGGTGACCTTTGGTGACCTTTGGTGACCTTTGGTGACCTTTGGGGTGACCTTTGGTGACCTTTGGGGTGACCTTTGGTGACCTTTGGTGACCTTTGGTGACCTTTGGTGACCTTTGGTGACCTTTGGGGTGACCTTTGCTGACCTTTGGTAACCTTTGGTGACCTTTGGGGTGACCTTTGGTGACCTTTGGGGTGACCTTTGGTGACCTTTGGTGACCTTCGGTGACCTTTGGTGACCTTTGGTGACCTTTGGTGACCTTTGGGGTGACCTTTGGTGACCTTTGGGGTGACCTTTGGTGACCTTTGGTGACCTTTGGGGTGACCTTTAGTGACCTTTGGGGTGACCTTTGGTGACCTTTGGTGACCTTTGGGGTGACCTTTGGTGACCTTTGGGGTGACCTTTGGTGACCTTTGGTGACCTTTGGTGACCTTTGGTGACCTTTGGTGACCTTTGGGGTGACCTTTGGTGACCTTTGGGATGACCTTTGGTGACCTTTGGTGACCTTTGGGGTGACCTTTGGTGACCTTTGGGGTGACCTTTGGTGACCTTTGGTGACCTTTGGGGTGACCTTTGGTGACCTTTGGGGTGACCTTTGGTGACCTTTGGTGACCTTTGGTGACCTTTGGTGACCTTTGGTGACCTTTGGGGTGACCTTTGGTGACCTTTGGGATGACCTTTGGTGACCTTTGGTGACCTTTGGTGACCTTTGGGGTGACCTTTGGTGACCTTTGGTGACCTTTGGTGACCTTTGGGGTGACCTTTGGTGACCTTTGGTGACCTTTGGTGACCTTTGGGGTGACCTTTGGTGACTTTTGGGGTGACCTTTGGTGACCTTTGGGGTGACCTTTGCTGACCTTTGGTAACCTTTGGTGACCTTTGGGGTGACCTTTGGTGACCTTTGGGGTGACCTTTGGTGACCTTTGGTGACCTTCGGTGACCTTTGGTGACCTTTGGTGACCTTTGGTGACCTTTGGGGTGACCTTTGGTGACCTTTGGGGTGACCTTTGGTGACCTTTGGTGACCTTTGGGGTGACCTTTAGTGACCTTTGGGGTGACCTTTGGTGACCTTTGGTGACCTTTGGTGACCTTTGGGGTGACCTTTGGTGACCTTTGGTGACCATTGGTGACCTTTGGGGTGACCTTTGGTGACCTTTGGTGACCTTTGGTGACCTTTGGTGACCTTTGGTGACCTTTGGGGTGACCTTTGGTGACCTTTGGGATGACCTTTGGTGACCTTTGGTGACCTTTGGTGACCTTTGGTGACCTTTGGGGTGACCTTTGGTGACCTTTGGTGACCTTTGGTGACCTTTGGGGTGACCTTTGGTGACCTTTGGTGACCTTTGGTGACCTTTGGGGTGACCTTTGGTGACTTTTGGGGTGACCTTTGGTGACCTTTGGGGTGACCTTTGGTGACCTTTGGTGATCTTTGGTGACCTTTGGTGACCTTTGGAGTGACCATTGGTGACCTTTGGGGTGACCTTTGGTGACTTTTGGTGACCTTTGGTGACTTTTGGGGTGACCTTTGGTGACCTTTGGTGACCTTTGGGGTGACCTTTGGTGACCTTTGGGGTGACCTTTGGTGACCTTTGGTGACCTTTGGTGACCTTTGGGGTGACCTTTGCTGACCTATGGTGACCTTTGGTGACCTTTGGGGTGACCTTTGGTGACCTTTGGGGTGACCTTTGGTGACCTTTGGTGACCCTTGGTGACCTTTGGGGTGACCTTTAGTGACCTTTGGGGTGACCTTTGGTGACCTTTGGGGTGACCTTTGGTGACCTTTGGGGTGACCTTTGTTGACCTTTGGGGTGACCTTTGGTGACCTTTGGTGACCTTTGGTGACCTTTGGGGTGACCTTTGGTGACCTTTGGGGTGACCTTTGGTGACCTTTGGGGTGACCTTTGGTGACCTTTGGTGACCTTTGGGGTGACCTTTGGTGACTTTTGGGGTGACCTTTGGTGATCTTTGGGGTGACCTTTGGTGACCTTTGGTAACTTTTGGTGACCTTTGGGGTGACCTTTGGGGTGACATTTGGTGACCTTTGGTGACCTTTGGTGACCTTTGGTGACCTTTGGGGTGACCTTTGGTGACCTTTGGTGACCTTTGGGGTGACCTTTGGTGACCTTTGGGGTGACCTTTGGTGACCTTTGGTGACCTTTGGTGACCTTTGGTGACCTTTGTTGACCTTTGGTGACCTTTGGGGTGACCTTTGGTGACCTTTCGTGACCCTTGGGGTGACCTTTGGTGACCTTTGGTGACCTTTGGTGACCTTTGGGGTGACCTTTGGTGACTTTTGGGGTGACCTTTGGTGACCTTTGGGGTGACCTTTGGTGACCTTTGGTAACTTTTGGTGACTTTGGGGTGACCTTTGGGGTGACCTTTGGTGACCTTTGGGGTGACCTTTGGTGACCTTTGCGGTGACCTTTTGTGACCTTTGGGGTGACCTTTGGTGACCTTTGGTAACCTTTGTTGACCTTTGGGGTGACCTTTAGTGACCTTTAGGGTGACCTTTGGTGACCTTTGGTGACCTTTGGTGACCTTTGGGGTGACCTTTGCTGACCTTTGGTGACCTTTGGTGACCTTTGGGGTTACCTTTGGTGACCTTTGGGGTGACCTTTGGTGACCTTTGGGGTGACCTTTGGTGACCTTTGGTGACCTTTGGTGACCTTTGGTGACCTTTGGGATGACCTTTGGTGACCTTTGGGGTGACCTTTGGTGACCTTTGGTGACCTTTGGATACCTTTGGTGACCTTTGGTGACCTTTGGGGTGACCTTTGCTGACCTTTGGTAACCTTTGGTGACCTTTGGGGTGACCTTTGGTGACCTTTGGGGTGACCTTTGGTGACCTTTGGTGACCTTCGGTGACCTTTGGTGACCTTTGGTGTCCTTTGGTGACCTTTGGGGTGACCTTTGGTGACCTTTGGGGTGACCTTTGGTGACCTTTGGTGACCTTTGGGGTGACCTTTAGTGACCTTTGGGGTGACCTTTGGTGACCTTTGGTGACCTTTGGTGACCTTTGGGGTAACCTTTGGTGACCTTTGGGGTGACCTTTGGTGACCTTTGGTGACCATTGGTGACCTTTGGAGTGACCTTTGGTGACCTTTGGGGTGACCTTTGGTGACCTTTGGTGACCTTTGGTGACCTTTGGTGACCTTTGGTGACCTTTGGGGTGACCTTTAGTGACATTTGGGGTGACCTTTGGTGACCTTTGGTGACCTTTGGGGTGACCTTTGGTTACCTTTGGTGACCTTTGGTGACCTTTGGTGACCTTTGGGGTGACCTTTGGTGACCTGTGGTGACCTTTGGTGACCTTTGCTGACCTTTGGTGACCTTTGGTGACCTTTGGTGACCTTTGGGGTGACCTTTGGTGACCTTTGGGGTGACCTTTGGTGACCTTTGGTGACCTTTGGGGTGACCTTTGGTGACCTTTGGGGTGACCTTTGGTGACCTTTGGGGTGACCTTTGGTGACCTTTGGTGACCTTTGGTGACCTTTGGTGACCTTTGGTGATCTTTGGGGTGACCTTTGGTGACCTTTGGGATGACCTTTGGTGACCTTTGGTGACCTTTGGTGACCTTTGGTGACCTTTGGTGACCTTTGGGGTGACCTTTGGTGACCTTTGGTGACCTTTGGTGACCTTTGGGGTGACCTTTGGTGACCTTTGGTGACCTTTGGTGACCTTTGGGGTGACCTTTGGTGACTTTTGGGGTGACCTTTGGTGACCTTTGGGGTGATCTTTGGTGACCTTTGGGGTGACTTTTGGTGACCTTTGGTAACTTTTGGTGACCTTTGGGGTGACCTTTGGGGTGACCTGTGGTGACCTTTGGGGTGACCTTTGGTGATCTTTGGTGACGTTTGGGGTGACCTTTGGTGACCTTTGGGTTGACCTTTGGTGACCTTTGGTGACCTTTGGGGTGATCTTTGGTGACCTTTGGGGTGACTTTTGGTGACCTTTGGTAACTTTTGGTGACCTTTGGGGTGACCTTTGGGGTGACCTGTGGTGACCTTTGGGGTGACCTTTGGTGACCTTTGGTGACGTTTGGGGTGACCTTTGGTGACCTTTGGGGTGACCTTTGGTGACCTTTGGTGACCTTTGGGGTGACCTTTGGTGACCTTTGCGGTGACCTTTTGTGACCTTTGGGGTGACCTTTGGTGACCTTTGGTAACCTTTGTTGACCTTTGGGGTGACCTTTAGTGACCTTTGGGGTGACCTTTGGTGACCTTTGGTGACCTTTGGTGACCTTTGGGGTGACCTTTGCTGACCTTTGGTGACCTTTGGTGACCTTTGGGGTTACCTTTGGTGACCTTTGGGGTGACCTTTGGTGACCTTTGGGGTGACCTTTGGTGACCTTTGGTGACCTTTGGTGACCTTTGGTGACCTTTGGTGACCTTTGGTGACCTTTGGGGTGACCTTTGGTGACCTTTGGGGTGACCTTTGGTGACCTTTGGGGTGACCTTTGGTGACCTTTGGTGACCTTTGGTGACCTTTGGTGACCTTTGGTGACCTTTGGGGTGACCTTTGCTGACCTTTGGTAACCTTTGGTGACCTTTGGGGTGACCTTTGGTGACCTTTGGTGACCTTCGGTGACCTTTGGTGACCTTTGGTGACCTTTGGTGACCTTTGGGGTGACCTTTGGTGACCTTTGGGGTGACCTTTGGTGACCTTTGGGGTGACCTTTGGTGACCTTTGGTGACCCTTGGTGACCTTTGGGGTGACCTTTAGTGACCTTTGGGGTGACCTTTGGTGACCTTTGGTGACCTTTGGGGTGACCTTTGGTGACCTTTGGTGACCTTTGTGACCTTTGGTGACCTTTGGGGTGACCTTTGGTGACCTGTGGTGACCTTTGGTGACCTTTGCTGACCTTTGGTGACCTTTGGTGACCCTTGGGGTGACCTTTGGTGACCTTGGTGACCTTTGGGGTGACCTTTGGTGACTTTTGGGGTGACCTTTGGTGACCTTTGGGGTGACCTTTGGTGACCTTTGGTAACTTTTGGTGACCTTTGGGGTGACCTTTGGGGTGACCTTTGGTGACCTTTGGTGACCTTTGGTGACCTTTGCGGTGACCTTTTGTGACCTTTGGGGTGACCTTTGGTAACCTTTGTTGACCTTTGGGGTGACCTTTAGTGACCTTTGGGGTGACCTTTGGTGACCTTTGGTGACCTTTGGGGTGACCTTTGCTGACCTTTGGTGACCTTTGGTGACCTTTGGGGTTACCTTTGGTGACCTTTGGGGTGACCTTTGGTGACCTTTGGGGTGACCTTTGGTGACCTTTGGTGACCTTTGGTGACCTTTGGGGTGACCTTTGGTGACCTTTGGGGTGACCTTTGGTGACCTTTGGTGACCTTTGGTGACCTTTGGTGACCTTTGGGGTGACCTTTGCTGACCTTTGGTAACCTTTGGTGACCTTTGGGGTGACCTTTGGTGACCTTTGGGGTGACCTTTGGTGACCTTTGGTGACCTTCGGTGACCTTTGGTGACCTTTGGTGACCTTTGGTGACCTTTGGGGTGACCTTTGGTGACCTTTGGGGTGACCTTTGGTGACCTTTGGTGACCTTTGGGGTGACCTTTAGTGACCTTTGGGGTGACCTTTGGTGACCTTTGGTGACCTTTGGTGACCTTTGGGGTGACCTTTGGTGACCTTTGGTGACCATTGGTGACCTTTGGGGTGACCTTTGGTGACCTTTGGTGACCTTTGGTGACCTTTGGTGACCTTTGGTGACCTTTGGGGTGACCTTTGGTGACCTTTGGGATGACCTTTGGTGACCTTTGGTGACCTTTGGTGACCTTTGGTGACCTTTGGGGTGACCTTTGGTGACCTTTGGTGACCTTTGGTGACCTTTGGGGTGACCTTTGGTGACTTTTTGGGGTGACCTTTGGTGACCTTTGGGGTGACCTTTGGTGACCTTTGGTGATCTTTGGTGACCTTTGGTGACCTTTGGAGTGACCATTGGTGACCTTTGGGGTGACCTTTGGTGACTTTTGGTGACCATTGGTGACTTTTGGGGTGACCTTTGGTGACCTTTGGTGACCTTTGGGGTGACCTTTGGTGACCTTTGGGTGACCTTTGGTGACCTTTGGTGACCTTTGGTGACCTTTGGGGTGACCTTTGCTGACCTATGGTGACCTTTGGTGACCTTTGGGGTGACCTTTGGTGACCTTTGGGGTGACCTTTTTTGACCTTTGGTGACCCTTGGTGACCTTTGGGGTGACCTTTAGTGACCTTTGGGGTGACCTTTGGTGACCTTTGGGGTGACCTTTGGTGACCTTTGGGGTGACCTTTGTTGACCTTTGGGGTGACCTTTGGTGACCTTTGGTGACCTTTGGTGACCTTTGGGGTGACCTTTGGTGACCTTTGGGGTGACCTTTGGTGACCTTTGGGGTGACCTTTGGTGACCTTTGGTGACCTTTGGGGTGACCTTTGGTGACTTTTGGGGTGACCTTGGTGATCTTTGGGGTGACCTTTGGTGACCTTTGGTAACTTTTGGTGACCTTTGGGGTGACCTTTGGTGACCTTTGGGGTGACCTTTGGTGACCTTTGGTGACCTTTGGTGACCTTTGGTGACCTTTGGGGTGACCTTTGCTGACCTTTGGTAACCTTTGGTGACCTTTGGGGTGACCTTTGGTGACCTTTGGGGTGACCTTTGGTGACCTTTGGTGACCTTCGGTGACCTTTGGTGACCTTTGGTGACCTTTGGTGACCTTTGGGGTGACCTTTGGTGACCTTTGGGGTGACCTTTGGTGACCTTTGGTGACCTTTGGGGTGACCTTTAGTGACCTTTGGGGTGACCTTTGGTGACCTTTGGTGACCTTTGGTGACCTTTTGGGGTGACCTTTGGTGACCTTTGGTGACCATTGGTGACCTTTGGGGTGACCTTTGGTGACCTTTGGTGACCTTTGGTGACCTTTGGTGACCTTTGGTGACCTTTGGGGTGACCTTTGGTGACCTTTGGGATGACCTTTGGTGACCTTTGGTGACCTTTGGTGACCTTTGGTGACCTTTGGGGTGACCTTTGGTGACCTTTGGTGACCTTTGGTGACCTTTGGGGTGACCTTTGGTGACTTTTGGGGTGACCTTTGGTGACCTTTGGGGTGACCTTTGGTGACCTTTGGTGATCTTTGGTGACCTTTGGTGACCTTTGGAGTGACCATTGGTGACCTTTGGGGTGACCTTTGGTGACTTTTGGTGACCATTGGTGACTTTTGGGGTGACCTTTGGTGACCTTTGGTGACCTTTGGGGTGACCTTTGGTGACCTTTGGGGTGACCTTTGGTGACCTTTGGTGACCTTTGGTGACCTTTGGGGTGACCTTTGCTGACCTATGGTGACCTTTGGTGACCTTTGGGGTGACCTTTGGTGACCTTTGGGGTGACCTTTTTTGACCTTTGGTGACCCTTGGTGACCTTTGGGGTGACCTTTAGTGACCTTTGGGGTGACCTTTGGTGACCTTTGGGGTGACCTTTGGTGACCTTTGGGGTGACCTTTGTTGACCTTTGGGGTGACCTTTGGTGACCTTTGGTGACCTTTGGTGACCTTTGGGGTGACCTTTGGTGACCTTTGGGGTGACCTTTGGTTACCTTTGGGGTGACCTTTGGTGACCTTTGGTGACCTTTGGGGTGACCTTTGGTGACTTTTGGGGTGACCTTTGGTGATCTTTGGGGTGACCTTTGGTGACCTTTGGTAACTTTTGGTGACCTTTGGGGTGACCTTTGGGGTGACATTTGGTGACCTTTGGTGACCTTTGGTGACCTTTGGTGACCTTTGGGGTGACCTTTGGTGACCTTTGGTGACCTTTGGGGTGACCTTTGGTGACCTTTGGGGTGACCTTTGGTGACCTTTGGTGACCTTTGGTGACCTTTGTTGACCTTTGGTGACCTTTGGGGTGACCTTTGGTGACCTTTGGTGACCCTTGGGGTGACCTTTGGTGACCTTTGGTGACCTTTGGTGACCTTTGGGGTGACCTTTGGTGACTTTTGGGGTGACCTTTGGTGACCTTTGGGGTGACCTTTGGTGACCTTTGGTAACTTTTGGTGACTTTGGGGTGACCTTTGGGGTGACCTTTGGTGACCTTTGGGGTGACCTTTGGTGACCTTTGAGGTGACCTTTTGTGACCTTTGGGGTGACCTTTGGTGACCTTTGGTAACCTTTGTTGACCTTTGGGGTGACCTTTAGTGACCTTTGGGGTGACCTTTGGTGACCTTTGGTGACCTTTGGTGACCTTTGGGGTGACCTTTGCTGACCTTTGGTGACCTTTGGTGACCTTTGGGGTTACCTTTGGTGACCTTTGGGGTGACCTTTGGTGACCTTTGGGGTGACCTTTGGTGACCTTTGGTGACCTTTGGTGACCTTTGGTGACCTTTGGGATGACCTTTGGTGACCTTTGGGGTGACCTTTGGTGACCTTTGGTGACCTTTGGTGACCTTTGGTGACCTTTGGGGTGACCTTTGCTGACCTTTGGTAACCTTTGGTGACCTTTGGGGTGACCTTTGGTGACCTTTGGGGTGACCTTTGGTGACCTTTGGTGACCTTCGGTGACCTTTGGTGACCTTTGGTGACCTTTGGTGACCTTTGGGGTGACCTTTGGTGACCTTTGGGGTGACCTTTGGTGACCTTTGGTGACCTTTGGGGTGACCTTTAGTGACCTTTGGGGTGACCTTTGGTGACCTTTGGTGACCTTTGGTGACCTTTGGGGTGACCTTTGGTGACCTTTGGGGTGACCTTTGGTGACCTTTGGTGACCATTGGTGACCTTTGGAGTGACCTTGGTGACCTTTGGGGTGACCTTTGGTGACCTTTGGTGACCTTTGGTGACCTTTGGTGACCTTTGGTGACCTTTGGGGTGACCTTTAGTGACATTTGGGTGACCTTTGGTGACCTTTGGTGACCTTTGGGGTGACCTTTGGTTACCTTTGGTGACCTTTGGTGACCTTTGGTGACCTTTGGGGTGACCTTTGGTGACCTGTGGTGACCTTTGGTGACCTTTGCTGACCTTTGGTGACCTTTGGTGACCTTTGGTGACCTTTGGGGTGACCTTTGGTGACCTTTGGGGTGACCTTTGGTGACCTTTGGTGACCTTTGGGGTGACCTTTGGTGACCTTTGGGGTGACCTTTGGTGACCTTTGGGGTGACCTTTGGTGACCTTTGGTGACCTTTGGTGACCTTGGTGACCTTTGGGGTGACCTTTGGTGACCTTTGGGATGACCTTTGGTGACCTTTGGTGACCTTTGGTGACCTTTGGTGACCTTTGGTGACCTTTGGGGTGACCTTTGGTGACCTTTGGTGACCTTTGGTGACTTTGGGGTGACCTTTGGTGACCTTTGGTGACCTTTGGTGACCTTTGGGGTGACCTTTGGTGACTTTTGGGGTGACCTTTGGTGACCTTTGGGGTGATCTTTGGTGACCTTTGGGTGACTTTTGGTGACCTTTGGTAACTTTTGGTGACCTTTGGGGTGACCTTTGGGGTGACCTGTGGTGACCTTTGGGGTGACCTTTGGTGATCTTTGGTGATGTTTGGGGTGACCTTTGGTGACCTTTGGTTGACCTTTGGTGACCTTTGGTGACCTTTGGGGTGATCTTTGGTGACGTTTGGGGTGACCTTTGGTGACCTTTGGTGACCTTTGGGGTGATCTTTGGTGACCCTTGGGGTGACTTTTGGTGACCTTTGGTAACTTTTGGTGACCTTTGGGGTGACCTTTGGGTGACCTGTGGTGACCTTTGGGGTGACCTTTGGTGACTTTTGGGGTGACCTTTGGTGACCTTTGGGGTGATCTTTGGTGACCTTTGGGGTGACTTTTGGTGACCTTTGGTAACTTTTGGTGACCTTTGGGGTGACCTTTGGGGTGACCTGTGGTGACCTTTGGGGTGACCTTTGGTGATCTTTGGTGACGTTTGGGTGACCTTTGGTGACCTTTGGGTTGACCTTTGGTGACCTTTGGTGACCTTTGGGTTGACCTTTGGTGACCTTTGGGGTGACCTTTGGTGATCTTTGGTGACGTTTGGGGTGACCTTTGGTGACCTTTGGGTGACCTTTGGTGACCTTTGGTGACCTTTGGGGTGATCTTTGGTGACTTTGGTGACCCTTGGGGTGACTTTTGGTGACCTTTGGTAACTTTTGGTGACCTTTGGGGTGACCTTTGGGGTGACCTGTGGTGACCTTTGGGGTGACCTTTGGTGACCTTTGGTGACGTTTGGGGTGACCTTTGGTGACCTTTGGTGACCTTTGGTGACCTTTGGTGACCTTTGGGGTGACCTTTGGTGACCTTTGGGGTGACCTTTGGTGACCTTTGGGGTGACCTTTGGTGACCTTTGGTGACCTTTGGTGACCTTTGGTGACCTTTGGTGACCTTTGGGGTGACCTTTGCTGACCTTTGGTAACCTTTGGTGACCTTTGGGGTGACCTTTGGTGACCTTTGGTGACCTTCGGTGACCTTTGGTGACCTTTGGTGACCTTTGGTGACCTTTGGGGTGACCTTTGGTGACCTTTGGGGTGACCTTTGGTGACCTTTGGGTGACCTTTGGGGTGACCTTTAGTGACCTTTGGGGTGACCTTTGGTGACCTTTGGTGACCTTTGGTGACCTTTGGGGTGACCTTTGGTGACCTTTGGGGTGACCTTTGGTGACCTTTGGTGACCATTGGTGACCTTTGGGGTGACCTTTGGTGACCTTTGGGGTGACCTTTGGTGACCTTTGGTGACCTTTGGTGACCTTTGGTAACCTTTGGGGTGACCTTTAGTGACCTTTGGGGTGACCTTTGGTGACCTTTGGTGACCTTTGGGGTGACCTTTGGTGACCTTTGGTGACCTTTGGTGACCTTTGGTGACCTTTGGGGTGACCTTTGGTGACCTGTGGTGACCTTTGGTGACCTTTGCTGACCTTTGGTGACCTTTGGTGACCTTTGGTGACCTTTGGGGTGACCTTTGGTGACCTTTGGGGTGACCTTTGGTGACCTTTGGTGACCTTTGGGGTGACCTTTGGTGACCTTTGGGGTGACCTTTGGTGACCTTTGGGGTGACCTTTGGTGACCTTTGGTGACCTTTGGTGACCTTTGGTGACCTTTGGTGACCTTTGGTGACCTTTGGTGACCTTTGGGGTGACCTTTGGTGACCTTTGGGATGACCTTTGGTGACCTTTGGTGACCTTTGGTGACCTTTGGTGACCTTTGGTGACCTTTGGGGTGACCTTTGGTGACCTTTGGTGACCTTTGGTGACCTTTGGGGTGACCTTTGGTGACCTGTGGTGACCTTTGGTGACCTTTGCTGACCTTTGGGGTGACCTTTGGTGACCTGTGGTGACCTTTGGTGACCTTTGGTGACCATTGGTGACCTTTGGGGTGACCTTTGGTGACCTTTGGGGTGACCTTTGGTGACCTTTGGTGACCATTGGTGACCTTTGGGGTGACCTTTGGTGACCTTTGGGGTGACCTTTGGTGACCTTTGGGGTGACCTTTGCTGACCTTTGGTAACCTTTGGTGACCTTTGGGGTGACCTTTGGTGACCTTTGGGGTGACCTTTGGTGACCTTTGATGACCTTCGGTGACCTTTGGTGACCTTTGGTGACCTTTGGTGACCTTTGGGGTGACCTTTGGTGACCTTTGGGGTGACCTTTGGTGACCTTTGGTGACCTTTAGGGTGACCTTTAGTGACCTTTGGGGTGACCTTTGGTGACCTTTGGTGACCTTTGGTGACCTTTGGGGTGACCTTTGGTGACCTTTGGGGTGACCTTTGGTGACCTTTGGTGACCATTGGTGACCTTTGGGGTGACCTTTGGTGACCTTTGGGGTGACCTTTGGTGACCTTTGGTGACCTTTGGTGACCTTTGGTGACCTTTGGGGTGACCTTTAGTGACCTTTGGGTGACCTTTGGTGACCTTTGGTGACCTTTGGGGTGACCTTTGTGACCTTTGGTGACCTTTGGTGACCTTTGGTGACCTTTGGGGTGACCTTTGGTGACCTGTGGTGACCTTTGGTGACCTTTGCTTGACCTTTGGGGTGACCTTTGGTGACCTTTGGTGACCTTTGGTGACCTTTGGGGTGACCTTTGGTGACCTTTGGTGACCTTTGGGGTGACCTTTGGTGACCTTTGGGGTGACCTTTGGTGACCTTTGGTGACCTTTGGTGACCTTTGGTGACCTTTGGTGACCTTTGGGTTGACCTTTGGTGACTTTTGGGGTGACCTTTGGTGACCTTTGGGGTGATCTTTGGTGACCTTTGGGGGGCCTTTTGGTGACCTTTGGTAACTTTTGGTGACCTTTAGGGTGACCTTTGGGGTGACCTGTGGTGACCTTTGGGGTGACCTTTGGTGACCTTTGGTGACGTTTGGGGTGACCTTTGGTGACCTTTGGGGTGACCTTTGGTGACCTTTGGGGTGATCTTTGGTGACCTTTGGGGTGACTTTTGGTGACCTTTGGTAACTTTTGGTGACCTTTGGGGTGACCTTTGGGGTGACCTGATGTGACCTTTGGGGTGACCTTTGGTGACCTTTGGTGACGTTTGGGGTGACCTTTGGTGACCTTTGGGGTGACCTTTGGTGACCTTTGGTGACCTTTGGGGTGACCTTTGGTGACCTTTGCGGTGACCTTTTGTGACCTTTGGGGTGACCTTTGGTGACCTTTGGTAACCTTTGTTGACCTTTGGGGTGACCTTTAGTGACCTTTGGGGTGACCTTTGGTGACCTTTGGTGACCTTTGGTGACCTTTGGGGTGACCTTTGCTGACCTTTGGTGACCTTTGGTGACCTTTGGGGTTACCTTTGGTGACCTTTGGGGTGACCTTTGGTGACCTTTGGGGTGACCTTTGGTGACCTTTGGTGACCTTTGGTGACCTTTGGGGTGACCTTTGGTGACCTTTGGGGTGAAATTTGGTGACCTTTGGGGTGACCTTTGGTGACCTTTGGTGACCTTTGGTGACCTTTGGTGACCTTTGGTGACCTTTGGGGTGACCTTTGCTGACCTTTGGTAACCTTTGGTGACCTTTGGGGTGACCTTTGGTGACCTTTGGGGTGACCTTTGGTGACCTTTGGTGACCTTCGGTGACCTTTGGTGACCTTTGGTGACCTTTGGTGACCTTTGGGGTGACCTTTGGTGACCTTTGGGGTGACCTTTGGTGACCTTTGGTGACCTTTGGGGTGACCTTTAGTGACCTTTGGGGTGACCTTTGGTGACCTTTGGTGACCTTTGGTGATCTTTGGGGTGTCCTTTGGTGACCTTTGGGGTGACCTTTGGTGACCTTTGGTGACCATTGGTGACCTTTGGGGTGACCTTTGGTGACCTTTGGGGTGACCTTTGGTGACCTTTGGTGACCTTTGGTGACCTTTGGTGACCTTTGGGGTGACCTTTAGTGACCTTTGGGGTGACCTTTGGTGACCTTTGGTGACCTTTGGGGTGACCTTTGGTGACCTTTGGTGACCTTTGGTGACCTTTGGTGACCTTTGGGGTGACCTTTGGTGACCTGTGGTGACCTTTGGTGACCTTTGCTGACCTTTGGTGACCTTTGGTGACCTTTGGTGACCTTTGGGGTGACCTTTGGTGACCTTTGGGGTGACCTTTGGTGACCTTTGGTGACCTTTGGGGTGACCTTTGGTGACCTTTGGGGTGACCTTTGGTGACCTTTGGGGTGACCTTTGGTGACCTTTGGTGACCTTTGGTGACCTTTGGTGACCTTTGGTGACCTTTGGCGTGACCTTTGGTGACCTTTGGGATTACCTTTGGTGACCTTTGGTGACCTTTGGTGACCTTTGGTGACCTTTGGTGACCTTTGGGGTGACCTTTGGTGACCTTTGGTGACCTTTGGTGTCCTTTGGGGTGACCTTTGGTGACCTGTGGTGACCTTTGGTGACCTTTGCTGACCTTTGGGGTGACCTTTGGTGACCTGTGGTGACGTTTGGTGACCTTTGCTGACCTTTGGGGTGACCTTTGGTGACCTGTGGTGACCATTGGTGACCTTTGGGGTGACCTTTGGTGACCTTTGGGGTGACCTTTGGTGACCTTTGGTGACCTTTGGGGTGATCTTTGGTGACCTTTGGGGTGACTTTTGGTGACCTTTGGTAACTTTTGGTGACCTTTGGGGTGACCTTTGGGGTGACCTGTGGTGACCTTTGGGGTGACCTTTGGTGACCTTTGGTGACCTTTGGTGACCTTTGGTGACCTTTGGGGTGACCTTTGGTGACCTGTGGTGACCTTTGGTGACCTTTGCTGACCTTTGGTGACCTTTGGTGACCCTTGGGGTGACCTTTGGTGACCTTTGGGGTGACCTTTGGTGACCTTTGGTGACCTTTGGGGTGACCTTTGGTGACCTTTGGGGTGACCTTTGGTGACCTTTGGGGTGACCTTTGGTGACCTTTGGTGACCTTTGGTGACCTTTGGTGACCTTTGGGGTGACCTTTGGTGACCTTTGGGATGACCTTTGGTGACCTTTGGTGACCTTTGGTGTCCTTTGGTGACCTTTGGTGACCTTTGGGATGACCTTTGGTGACCTTTGGTGACCTTTGGTGACCTTTGGGGTGACCTTTGGTGACCTTTGGTGACCTTTGGTGACCTTTGGGGTGACCTTTGGTGACTTTTGGGGTGACCTTTGGTGACCTTTGGGGTGATCTTTGGTGACCTTTGGGGTGACTTTTGGTGACCTTTGGTAACTTTTGGTGACCTTTGGGGTGACCTTTGGGGTGACCTGTGGTGACCTTTGGGGTGACCTTTGGTGATCTTTGGTGACGTTTGGGGTGACCTTTGGTGACCTTTGGGTTGACCTTTGGTGACCTTTGGTGACCTTTGGGGTGATCTTTGGTGACGTTTGGGGTGACCTTTGGTGACCTTTGGTGACCTTTGGGGTGATCTTTGGTGACCCTTGGGGTGACTTTTGGTGACCTTTGGTAACTTTTGGTGACCTTTGGGGTGACCTTTGGGGTGACCTGTGGTGACCTTTGGGGTGACCTTTGGTGACTTTTGGGGTGACCTTTGGTGACCTTTGGGGTGATCTTTGGTGACCTTTGGGGTGACTTTTGGTGACCTTTGGTAACTTTTGGTGACCTTTGGGGTGACCTTTGGGGTGACCTGTGGTGACCTTTGGGGTGACCTTTGGTGATCTTTGGTGACGTTTGGGGTGACCTTTGGTGACCTTTGGGTTGACCTTTGGTGACCTTTGGTGACCTTTGGGTTGACCTTTGGTGACCTTTGGGGTGACCTTTGGTGATCTTTGGTGACGTTTGGGGTGACCTTTGGTGACCTTTGGGTTGACCTTTGGTGACCTTTGGTGACCTTTGGGGTGATCTTTGGTGACCCTTGGGGTGACTTTTGGTGACCTTTGGTAACTTTTGGTGACCTTTGGGGTGACCTTTGGGGTGACCTGTGGTGACCTTTGGGGTGACCTTTGGTGACCTTTGGTGACGTTTGGGGTGACCTTTGGTGACCTTTGGTGACCTTTGGTGACCTTTGGTGACCTTTGGGGTGACCTTTGGTGACCTTTGGGGTGACCTTTGGTGACCTTTGGGGTGACCTTTGGTGACCTTTGGTGACCTTTGGTGACCTTTGGTGACCTTTGGTGACCTTTGGGGTGACCTTTGCTGACCTTTGGTAACCTTTGGTGACCTTTGGGGTGACCTTTGGTGACCTTTGGTGACCTTCGGTGACCTTTGGTGACCTTGGTGACCTTTGGTGACCTTTGGGGTGACCTTTGGTGACCTTTGGGGTGACCTTTGGTGACCTTTGGTGACCTTTGGGGTGACCTTTAGTGACCTTTGGGGTGACCTTTGGTGACCTTTGGTGACCTTTGGTGACCTTTGGGGTGACCTTTGGTGACCTTTGGGGTGACCTTTGGTGACCTTTGGTGACCATTGGTGACCTTTGGGGTGACCTTTGGTGACCTTTGGGGTGACCTTTGGTGACCTTTGGTGACCTTTGGTGACCTTTGGTAACCTTTGGGGTGACCTTTAGTGACCTTTGGGGTGACCTTTGGTGACCTTTGGTGACCTTTGGGGTGACCTTTGGTGACCTTTGGTGACCTTTGGTGACCTTTGGTGACCTTTGGGGTGACCTTTGGTGACCTGTGGTGACCTTTGGTGACCTTTGCTGACCTTTGGTGACCTTTGGTGACCTTTGGTGACCTTTGGGGTGACCTTTGGTGACCTTTGGGTGACCTTTGGTGACCTTTGGTGACCTTTGGTGACCTTGGGTGACCTTTGGTGACCTTTGGGGTGACCTTTGGTGACCTTTGGGGTGACCTTTGGTGACCTTTGGTGACCTTTGGTGACCTTTGGTGACCTTTGGTGACCTTTGGTGACCTTTGGTGACCTTTGGTGTGACCTTTGGTGACCTTTGGGATGACCTTTGGTGACCTTTGGTGACCTTTGGTGACCTTTGGTGACCTTTGGTGACCTTTGGGGTGACCTTTGGTGACCTTTGGTGACCTTTGGTGACCTTTGGGGTGACCTTTGGTGACCTGTGGTGACCTTTGGTGACCTTTGCTGACCTTTGGGGTGACCTTTGGTGACCTGTGGTGACCTTTGGTGACCTTTGGTGACCATTGGTGACCTTTGGGGTGACCTTTGGTGACCTTTGGGGTGACCTTTGGTGACCTTTGGTGACCATTGGTGACCTTTGGGGTGACCTTTGGTGACCTTTGGGGTGACCTTTGGTGACCTTTGGGGTGACCTTTGCTGACCTTTGGTAACCTTTGGTGACCTTTGGGGTGACCTTTGGTGACCTTTGGGGTGACCTTTGGTGACCTTTGATGACCTTCGGTGACCTTTGGTGACCTTTGGTGACCTTTGGTGACCTTTGGGGTGACCTTTGGTGACCTTTGGGGTGACCTTTGGTGACCTTTGGTGACCTTTGGTGACCTTTAGGGTGACCTTTAGTGACCTTTGGGGTGACCTTTGGTGACCTTTGGTGACCTTTGGTGACCTTTGGGGTGACCTTTGGTGACCTTTGGGGTGACCTTTGGTGACCTTTGGTGACCATTGGTGACCTTTGGGGTGACCTTTGGTGACCTTTGGGGTGACCTTTGGTGACCTTTGGTGACCTTTGGTGACCTTTGGTGACCTTTGGGGTGACCTTTAGTGACCTTTGGGGTGACCTTTGGTGACCTTTGGTGACCTTTGGGGTGACCTTTGTGACTTTTGGTGACCTTTGGTGACCTTTGGGGTGACCTTTAGTGACCTTTGGGGTGACCTTTGGTGACCTTTGGTGACCTTTGGGGTGACCTTTGTGACTTTTGGTGACCTTTGGTGACCTTTGGTGACCTTTGGGGTGACCTTTGGTGACCTGTGGTGACCTTTGGTGACCTTTGCTGACCTTTGGGGTGACCTTTGGTGACCTTTGGTGACCTTTGGTGACCTTTGGTGACCTTTGGGGTGACCTTTGGTGACCTTTGGGGTGACCTTTGGTGACCTTTGGTGACCTTTGGTGACCTTTGGTGACCTTTGGTGACCTTTGGGTTGACCTTTGGTGACTTTTGGGGTGACCTTTGGTGACCTTTGGGGTGATCTTTGGTGACCTTTGGGGGGCCTTTTGGTGACCTTTGGTAACTTTTGGTGACCTTTGGGGTGACCTTTGGGGTGACCTTTGGTGACCTTTGGGTGACCTTTGGTGACCTTTGGTGACGTTTGGGGTGACCTTTGGTGACCTTTGGGGTGACCTTTGGTGACCTTTGGGGTGATCTTTGGTGACCTTTGGGGTGACTTTTGGTGACCTTTGGTTGGTGACCTTTGGGGTGACCTTTGGGGTGACCTGATGTGACCTTTGGGGTGACCTTTGGTGACCTTTGGTGACGTTTGGGGTGACCTTTGGTGACCTTTGGGGTGACCTTTGGTGACCTTTGGTGACCTTTGGGGTGACCTTTGGTGACCTTTGCGGTGACCTTTTGTGACCTTTGGGGTGACCTTTGGTGACCTTTGGTAACCTTTGTTGACCTTTGGGGTGACCTTTAGTGACCTTTGGGGTGACCTTTGGTGACCTTTGGTGACCTTTGGTGACCTTTGGGGTGACCTTTGCTGACCTTTGGTGACCTTTGGTGACCTTTGGGGTTACCTTTGGTGACCTTTGGGGTGACCTTTGGTGACCTTTGGGGTGACCTTTGGTGACCTTTGGTGACCTTTGGTGACCTTTGGGGTGACCTTTGGTGACCTTTGGGGTGAAATTTGGTGACCTTTGGGGTGACCTTTGGTGACCTTTGGTGACCTTTGGTGACCTTTGGTGACCTTTGGTGACCTTTGGGGTGACCTTTGCTGACCTTTGGTAACCTTTGGTGACCTTTGGGGTGACCTTTGGTGACCTTTGGGGTGACCTTTGGTGACCTTTGGTGACCTTCGGTGACCTTTGGTGACCTTTGGTGACCTTTGGTGACCTTTGGGGTGACCTTTGGTGACCTTTGGGGTGACCTTTGGTGACCTTTGGTGACCTTTGGGGTGACCTTTAGTGACCTTTGGGGTGACCTTTGGTGACCTTTGGTGACCTTTGGTGATCTTTGGGGTGTCCTTTGGTGACCTTTGGGGTGACCTTTGGTGACCTTTGGTGACCATTGGTGACCTTTGGGGTGACCTTTGGTGACCTTTGGGGTGACCTTTGGTGACCTTTGGTGACCTTTGGTGACCTTTGGTGACCTTTGGGGTGACCTTTAGTGACCTTTGGGGTGACCTTTGGTGACCTTTGGTGACCTTTGGGGTGACCTTTGGTGACCTTTGGTGACCTTTGGTGACCTTTGGTGACCTTTGGGGTGACCTTTGGTGACCTGTGGTGACCTTTGGTGACCTTTGCTGACCTTTGGTGACCTTTGGTGACCTTTGGTGACCTTTGGGGTGACCTTTGGTGACCTTTGGGGTGACCTTTGGTGACCTTTGGTGACCTTTGGGGTGACCTTTGGTGACCTTTGGGGTGACCTTTGGTGACCTTTGGGGTGACCTTTGGTGACCTTTGGTGACCTTTGGTGACCTTTGGTGACCTTTGGTGACCTTTGGCGTGACCTTTGGTGACCTTTGGGATGACCTTTGGTGACCTTTGGTGACCTTTGGTGACCTTTGGTGACCTTTGGTGACCTTTGGGGTGACCTTTGGTGACCTTTGGTGACCTTTGGTGACCTTTGGGGTGACCTTTGGTGACCTGTGGTGACCTTTGGTGACCTTTGCTGACCTTTGGGGTGACCTTTGGTGACCTGTGGTGACGTTTGGTGACCTTTGCTGACCTTTGGGGTGACCTTTGGTGACCTGTGGTGACCATTGGTGACCTTTGGGGTGACCTTTGGTGACCTTTGGGGTGACCTTTGGTGACCTTTGGTGACCTTTGGGGTGATCTTTGGTGACCTTTGGGGTGACTTTTGGTGACCTTTGGTAACTTTTGGTGACCTTTGGGGTGACCTTTGGGGTGACCTGTGGTGACCTTTGGGGTGACCTTTGGTGACCTTTGGTGACCTTTGGTGACCTTTGGTGACCTTTGGGGTGACCTTTGGTGACCTGTGGTGACCTTTGGTGACCTTTGCTGACCTTTGGTGACCTTTGGTGACCCTTGGGGTGACCTTTGGTGACCTTTGGTGACCTTTGGTGACCTTTGGGGTGACCTTTGGTGACTTTTGGGGTGACCTTTGGTGACCTTTGGGGTGACCTTTGGTGACCTTTGGTAACTTTTGGTGACCTTTGGGGTGACCTTTGGGGTGACCTTTGGTGACCTTTGGGGTGACCTTTGGTGACCTTTGCGGTGACCTTTTGTGACCTTTGGGGTAACCTTTGGTAACCTTTGTTGACCTTTGGGGTGACCTTTAGTGACCTTTGGGGTGACCTTTGGTGACCTTTGGTGACCTTTGGTGACCTTTGGGGTGACCTTTGCTGACCTTTGGTGACCTTTGGTGACCTTTGGGGTAACCTTTGGTGACCTTTGGGGTGACCTTTGGTGACCTTTGGGGTGACCTTTGGTGACCTTTGGTGACCTTTGGTGACCTTTGGGGTGACCTTTGGTGACCTTTGGGGTGACCTTTGGTGACCTTTGGTGACCTTTGGTGACCTTTGGTGACCTTTGGGGTGACCTTTGCTGACCTTTGGTAACCTTTGGTGACCTTTGGGGTGACCTTTGGTGACCTTTGGGGTGACCTTTGGTGACCTTTGGTGACCTTCGGTGACCTTTGGTGACCTTTGGTGACCTTTGGTGACCTTTGGGGTGACCTTTGGTGACCTTTGGGGTGACCTTTGGTGACCTTTGGTGACCTTTGGGGTGACCTTTAGTGACCTTTGGGGTGACCTTTGGTGACCTTTGGTGACCTTTGGTGACCTTTGGGGTGACCTTTGGTGACCTTTGGTGACCATTGGTGACCTTTGGGGTGACCTTTGGTGACCTTTGGTGACCTTTGGTGACCTTTGGTGACCTTTGGTGACCTTTGGGGTGACCTTTGGTGACCTTTGGGATGACCTTTGGTGACCTTTGGTGACCTTTGGTGACCTTTGGTGACCTTTGGGGTGACCTTTGGTGACCTTTGGTGACCTTTGGTGACCTTTGGGGTGACCTTTGGGTGACCTTTGGTGACCTTTGGTGACCTTTGGTGACCTTTGGAGTGACCATTGGTGACCTTTGGGGTGACCTTTGGTGACTTTTGGTGACCTTTGGTGACTTTTGGGGTGACCTTTGGTGACCTTTGGTGACCTTTGGGGTGACCTTTGGTGACCTTTGGGGTGACCTTTGGTGACCTTTGGTGACCTTTGGTGACCTTTGGGGTGACCTTTAGTGACCTTTGGGGTGACCTTTGGTGACCTTTGGTGACCTTTGGTGACCTTTGGGGTGACCTTTGCTGACCTTTGGTGACCTTTGGTGACCTTTGGGGTTACCTTTGGTGACCTTTGGGGTGACCTTTGGTGACCTTTGGGGTGACCTTTGGTGACCTTTGGTGACCTTTGGTGACCTTTGGTGACCTTTGGTGACCTTTGGGGTGACCTTTGCTGACCTTTGGTAACCTTTGGTGACCTTTGGGGTGACCTTTGGTGACCTTTGGTGACCTTCGGTGACCTTTGGTGACCTTTGGTGACCTTTGGTGACCTTTGGGGTGACCTTTGGTGACCTTTGGGGTGACCTTTGGTGACCTTTGGGGTGACCTTTGGTGACCTTTGGTGACCCTTGGTGACCTTTGGGGTGACCTTTAGTGACCTTTGGGGTGACCTTTGGTGACCTTTGGTGACCTTTGGGGTGACCTTTGGTGACCTTTGGTGACCTTTGGTGACCTTTGGTGACCTTTGGGGTGACCTTTGGTGACCTGTGGTGACCTTTGGTGACCTTTGCTGACCTTTGGTGACCTTTGGTGACCCTTGGGGTGACCTTTGGTGACCTTTGGTGACCTTTGGGGTGACCTTTGGTGACTTTTGGGGTGACCTTTGGTGACCTTTGGGGTGACCTTTGGTGACCTTTGGTAACTTTTGGTGACCTTTGGGGTGACCTTTGGGGTGACCTTTGGTGACCTTTGGGGTGACCTTTGGTGACCTTTGCGGTGACCTTTTGTGACCTTTGGGGTGACCTTTGGTAACCTTTGTTGACCTTTGGGGTGACCTTTAGTGACCTTTGGGGTGACCTTTGGTGACCTTTGGTGACCTTTGGTGACCTTTGGGGTGACCTTTGCTGACCTTTGGTGACCTTTGGTGACCTTTGGGGTTACCTTTGGTGACCTTTGGGGTGACCTTTGGTGACCTTTGGGGTGACCTTTGGTGACCTTTGGTGACCTTTGGTGACCTTTGGGGTGACCTTTGGTGACCTTTGGGGTGACCTTTGGTGACCTTTGGTGACCTTTGGTGACCTTTGGTGACCTTTGGGGTGACCTTTGCTGACCTTTGGTAACCTTTGGTGACCTTTGGGGTGACCTTTGGTGACCTTTGGGGTGACCTTTGGTGACCTTTGGTGACCTTCGGTGACCTTTGGTGACCTTTGGTGACCTTTGGTGACCTTTGGGGTGACCTTTGGTGACCTTTGGGGTGACCTTTGGTGACCTTTGGTGACCTTTGGGGTGACCTTTAGTGACCTTTGGGGTGACCTTTGGTGACCTTTGGTGACCTTTGGTGACCTTTGGGGTGACCTTTGGTGACCTTTGGTGACCATTGGTGACCTTTGGGGTGACCTTTGGTGACTTTTGGTGACCTTTGGTGACCTTTGGTGACCTTTGGTGACCTTTGGGGTGACCTTTGGTGACCTTTGGGATGACCTTTGGTGACCTTTGGTGACCTTTGGTGACCTTTGGTGACCTTTGGGGTGACCTTTGGTGACCTTTGGTGACCTTTGGTGACCTTTGGGGTGACCTTTGGTGACTTTTGGGGTGACCTTTGGTGACCTTTGGGGTGACCTTTGGTGACCTTTGGTGATCTTTGGTGACCTTTGGTGACCTTTGGAGTGACCATTGGTGACCTTTGGGGTGACCTTTGGTGACTTTTGGTGACCATTGGTGACTTTTGGGGTGACCTTTGGTGACCTTTGGTGACCTTTGGGGTGACCTTTGGTGACCTTTGGGGTGACCTTTGGTGACCTTTGGTGACCTTTGGTGACCTTTGGGGTGACCTTTGCTGACCTATGGTGACCTTTGGTGACCTTTGGGGTGACCTTTGGTGACCTTTGGGGTGACCTTTTTTGACCTTTGGTGACCCTTGGTGACCTTTGGGGTGACCTTTAGTGACCTTTGGGGTGACCTTTGGTGACCTTTGGGGTGACCTTTGGTGACCTTTGGGGTGACCTTTGTTGACCTTTGGGGTGACCTTTGGTGACCTTTGGTGACCTTTGGTGACCTTTGGGGTGACCTTTGGTGACCTTTGGGGTGACCTTTGGTGACCTTTGGGGTGACCTTTGGTGACCTTTGGTGACCTTTGGGGTGACCTTTGGTGACTTTTGGGGTGACCTTTGGTGATCTTTGGGGTGACCTTTGGTGACCTTTGGTAACTTTTGGTGACCTTTGGGGTGACCTTTGGGGTGACATTTGGTGACCTTTGGTGACCTTTGGTGACCTTTGGTGACCTTTGGGGTGACCTTTGGTGACCTTTGGTGACCTTTGGGGTGACCTTTGGTGACCTTTGGGGTGACCTTTGGTGACCTTTGGTGACCTTTGGTGACCTTTGTTGACCTTTGGTGACCTTTGGGGTGACCTTTGGTGACCTTTGGTGACCCTTGGGGTGACCTTTGGTGACCTTTGGTGACCTTTGGTGACCTTTGGGGTGACCTTTGGTGACTTTTGGGGTGACCTTTGGTGACCTTTTGGGGTGACCTTTGGTGACCTTTGGTAACTTTTGGTGACTTTGGGGTGACCTTTGGGGTGACCTTTGGTGACCTTTGGGGTGACCTTTGGTGACCTTTGAGGTGACCTTTTGTGACCTTTGGGGTGACCTTTGGTGACCTTTGGTAACCTTTGTTGACCTTTGGGGTGACCTTTAGTGACCTTTGGGGTGACCTTTGGTGACCTTTGGTGACCTTTGGTGACCTTTGGGGTGACCTTTGCTGACCTTTGGTGACCTTTGGTGACCTTTGGGGTTACCTTTGGTGACCTTTGGGGTGACCTTTGGTGACCTTTGGGGTGACCTTTGGTGACCTTTGGTGACCTTTGGTGACCTTTGGTGACCTTTGGGATGACCTTTGGTGACCTTTGGGGTGACCTTTGGTGACCTTTGGTGACCTTTGGTGACCTTTGGTGACCTTTGGGGTGACCTTTGCTGACCTTTGGTAACCTTTGGTGACCTTTGGGGTGACCTTTGGTGACCTTTGGGGTGACCTTTGGTGACCTTTGGTGACCTTCGGTGACCTTTGGTGACCTTTGGTGACCTTTGGTGACCTTTGGGGTGACCTTTGGTGACCTTTGGGGTGACCTTTGGTGACCTTTGGTGACCTTTGGGGTGACCTTTAGTGACCTTTGGGGTGACCTTTGGTGACCTTTGGTGACCTTTGGTGACCTTTGGGGTGACCTTTGGTGACCTTTGGGGTGACCTTTGGTGACCTTTGGTGACCATTGGTGACCTTTGGAGTGACCTTTGGTGACCTTTGGGGTGACCTTTGGTGACCTTTGGTGACCTTTGGTGACCTTTGGTGACCTTTGGTGACCTTTGGGGTGACCTTTAGTGACATTTGGGGTGACCTTTGGTGACCTTTGGTGACCTTTGGGGTGACCTTTGGTTACCTTTGGTGACCTTTGGTGACCTTTGGTGACCTTTGGGGTGACCTTTGGTGACCTGTGGTGACCTTTGGTGACCTTTGCTGACCTTTGGTGACCTTTGGTGACCTTTGGTGACCTTTGGGGTGACCTTTGGTGACCTTTGGGGTGACCTTTGGTGACCTTTGGTGACCTTTGGGGTGACCTTTGGTGACCTTTGGGGTGACCTTTGGTGACCTTTGGGGTGACCTTTGGTGACCTTTGGTGACCTTTGGTGACCTTTGGTGACCTTTGGGGTGACCTTTGGTGACCTTTGGGATGACCTTTGGTGACCTTTGGTGACCTTTGGTGACCTTTGGTGACCTTTGGTGACCTTTGGGGTGACCTTTGGTGACCTTTGGTGACCTTTGGTGACCTTTGGGGTGACCTTTGGTGACCTTTGGTGACCTTTGGTGACCTTTGGGGTGACCTTTGGTGACTTTTGGGGTGACCTTTGGTGACCTTTGGGGTGATCTTTGGTGACCTTTGGGGTGACTTTTGGTGACCTTTGGTAACTTTTGGTGACCTTTGGGGTGACCTTTGGGGTGACCTGTGGTGACCTTTGGGGTGACCTTTGGTGATCTTTGGTGACGTTTGGGGTGACCTTTGGTGACCTTTGGGTTGACCTTTGGTGACCTTTGGTGACCTTTGGGGTGATCTTTGGTGACGTTTGGGGTGACCTTTGGTGACCTTTGGTGACCTTTGGGGTGATCTTTGGTGACCCTTGGGGTGACTTTTGGTGACCTTTGGTAACTTTTGGTGACCTTTGGGGTGACCTTTGGGGTGACCTGTGGTGACCTTTGGGGTGACCTTTGGTGACTTTTGGGGTGACCTTTGGTGACCTTTGGGGTGATCTTTGGTGACCTTTGGGGTGACTTTTGGTGACCTTTGGTAACTTTTGGTGACCTTTGGGGTGACCTTTGGGGTGACCTGTGGTGACCTTTGGGGTGACCTTTGGTGATCTTTGGTGACGTTTGGGGTGACCTTTGGTGACCTTTGGGTTGACCTTTGGTGACCTTTGGTGACCTTTGGGTTGACCTTTGGTGACCTTTGGGGTGACCTTTGGTGATCTTTGGTGACGTTTGGGGTGACCTTTGGTGACCTTTGGGTTGACCTTTGGTGACCTTTGGTGACCTTTGGGGTGATCTTTGGTGACCCTTGGGGTGACTTTTGGTGACCTTTGGTAACTTTTGGTGACCTTTGGGGTGACCTTTGGGGTGACCTGTGGTGACCTTTGGGGTGACCTTTGGTGACCTTTGGTGACGTTTGGGGTGACCTTTGGTGACCTTTGGTGACCTTTGGTGACCTTTGGTGACCTTTGGGGTGACCTTTGGTGACCTTTGGGGTGACCTTTGGTGACCTTTGGGGTGACCTTTGGTGACCTTTGGTGACCTTTGGTGACCTTTGGTGACCTTTGGTGACCTTTGGGGTGACCTTTGCTGACCTTTGGTAACCTTTGGTGACCTTTGGGGTGACCTTTGGTGACCTTTGGTGACCTTCGGTGACCTTTGGTGACCTTTGGTGACCTTTGGTGACCTTTGGGGTGACCTTTGGTGACCTTTGGGGTGACCTTTGGTGACCTTTGGTGACCTTTGGGGTGACCTTTAGTGACCTTTGGGGTGACCTTTGGTGACCTTTGGTGACCTTTGGTGACCTTTGGGGTGACCTTTGGTGACCTTTGGGGTGACCTTTGGTGACCTTTGGTGACCATTGGTGACCTTTGGGGTGACCTTTGGTGACCTTTGGGGTGACCTTTGGTGACCTTTGGTGACCTTTGGTGACCTTTGGTAACCTTTGGGGTGACCTTTAGTGACCTTTGGGGTGACCTTTGGTGACCTTTGGTGACCTTTGGGGTGACCTTTGGTGACCTTTGGTGACCTTTGGTGACCTTTGGTGACCTTTGGGGTGACCTTTGGTGACCTGTGGTGACCTTTGGTGACCTTTGCTGACCTTTGTTGACCTTTGGTGACCTTTGGTGACCTTTGGTGACCTTTGGGGTGACCTTTGGTGACCTTTGGGGTGACCTTTGGTGACCTTTGGTGACCTTTGGGGTGACCTTTGGTGACCTTTGGGGTGACCTTTGGTGACCTTTGGGGTGACCTTTGGTGACCTTTGGTGACCTTTGGTGACCTTTGGTGACCTTTGGTGACCTTTGGTGACCTTTGGTGACCTTTGGGGTGACCTTTGGTGACCTTTGGGATGACCTTTGGTGACCTTTGGTGACCTTTGGTGACCTTTGGTGACCTTTGGTGACCTTTGGGGTGACCTTTGGTGACCTTTGGTGACCTTTGGTGACCTTTGGGGTGACCTTTGGTGACCTGTGGTGACCTTTGGTGACCTTTGCTGACCTTTGGGGTGACCTTTGGTGACCTGTGGTGACCTTTGGTGACCTTTGGTGACCATTGGTGACCTTTGGGGTGACCTTTGGTGACCTTTGGGGTGACCTTTGGTGACCTTTGGTGACCATTGGTGACCTTTGGGGTGACCTTTGGTGACCTTTGGGGTGACCTTTGGTGACCTTTGGGGTGACCTTTGCTGACCTTTGGTAACCTTTGGTGACCTTTGGGGTGACCTTTGGTGACCTTTGGGGTGACCTTTGGTGACCTTTGATGACCTTCGGTGACCTTTGGTGACCTTTGGTGACCTTTGGTGACCTTTGGGGTGACCTTTGGTGACCTTTGGGGTGACCTTTGGTGACCTTTGGTGACCTTTAGGGTGACCTTTAGTGACCTTTGGGGTGACCTTTGGTGACCTTTGGTGACCTTTGGTGACCTTTGGGGTGACCTTTGGTGACCTTTGGGGTGACCTTTGGTGACCTTTGGTGACCATTGGTGACCTTTGGGGTGACCTTTGGTGACCTTTGGTGACCTTTGGTGACCTTTGGTGACCTTTGGGGTGACCTTTAGTGACCTTTGGGGTGACCTTTGGTGACCTTTGGTGACCTTTGGGGTGACCTTTGTGACCTTTGGTGACCTTTGGTGACCTTTGGTGACCTTTGGGGTGACCTTTGGTGACCTGTGGTGACCTTGGTGACCTTTGCTGACCTTTGGGGTGACCTTTGGTGACCTTTGGTGACCTTTGGTGACCTTTGGGGTGACCTTTGGTGACCTTTGGGGTGACCTTTGGTGACCTTTGGTGACCTTTGGTGACCTTTGGTGACATTTGGTGACCTTTGGGTTGACCTTTGGTGACTTTTGGGGTGACCTTTGGTGACCTTTGGGGTGATCTTTGGTGACCTTTGGGGGCCTTTTGGTGACCTTTGGTAACTTTGGTGACCTTTGGGGTGACCTTTGGGGTGACCTGTGGTGACCTTTGGGGTGACCTTTGGTGACCTTTGGTGACGTTTGGGGTGACCTTTGGTGACCTTTGGGGTGACCTTTGGTGACCTTTGGGGTGATCTTTGGTGACCTTTGGGGTGACTTTTGGTGACCTTTGGTAACTTTTGGTGACCTTTGGGGTGACCTTTGGGGTGACCTGATGTGACCTTTGGGGTGACCTTTGGTGACCTTTGGTGACGTTTGGGGTGACCTTTTTTGGGGTGACCTTTGGTGACCTTTGGTGACGTTTGGGGTGACCTTTGGTGACCTTTGGGGTGACCTTTGGTGACCTTTGGTGACCTTTGGGGTGACCTTTGGTGACCTTTGCGGTGACCTTTTGTGACCTTTGGGGTGACCTTTGGTGACCTTTGGTAACCTTTGTTGACCTTTGGGGTGACCTTTAGTGACCTTTGGGGTGACCTTTGGTGACCTTTGGTGACCTTTGGTGACCTTTGGGGTGACCTTTGCTGACCTTTGGTGACCTTTGGTGACCTTTGGGGTTACCTTTGGTGACCTTTGGGGTGACCTTTGGTGACCTTTGGGGTGACCTTTGGTGACCTTTGGTGACCTTTGGTGACCTTTGGGGTGACCTTTGGTGACCTTTGGGGTGAAATTTGGTGACCTTTGGGGTGACCTTTGGTGACCTTTGGTGACCTTTGGTGACCTTTGGTGACCTTTGGTGACCTTTGGGGTGACCTTTGCTGACCTTTGGTAACCTTTGGTGACCTTTGGGGTGACCTTTGGTGACCTTTGGGGTGACCTTTGGTGACCTTTGGTGACCTTCGGTGACCTTTGGTGACCTTTGGTGACCTTTGGTGACCTTTGGGGTGACCTTTGGTGACCTTTGGGGTGACCTTTGGTGACCTTTGGTGACCTTTGGGGTGACCTTTAGTGACCTTTGGGGTGACCTTTGGTGACCTTTGGTGACCTTTGGTGATCTTTGGGGTGTCCTTTGGTGACCTTTGGGGTGACCTTTGGTGACCTTTGGTGACCATTGGTGACCTTTGGGGTGACCTTTGGTGACCTTTGGGGTGACCTTTGGTGACCTTTGGTGACCTTTGGTGACCTTTGGTGACCTTTGGGGTGACCTTTAGTGACCTTTGGGGTGACCTTTGGTGACCTTTGGTGACCTTTGGGGTGACCTTTGGTGACCTTTGGTGACCTTTGGTGACCTTTGGTGACCTTTGGGGTGACCTTTGGTGACCTGTGGTGACCTTTGGTGACCTTTGCTGACCTTTGGTGACCTTTGGTGACCTTTGGTGACCTTTGGGGTGACCTTTGGTGACCTTTGGGGTGACCTTTGGTGACCTTTGGTGACCTTTGGGGTGACCTTTGGTGACCTTTGGGGTGACCTTTGGTGACCTTTGGGGTGACCTTTGGTGACCTTTGGTGACCTTTGGTGACCTTTGGTGACCTTTGGTGACCTTTGGCGTGACCTTTGGTGACCTTTGGGATTACCTTTGGTGACCTTTGGTGACCTTTGGTGACCTTTGGTGACCTTTGGTGACCTTTGGGGTGACCTTTGGTGACCTTTGGTGACCTTTGGTGTCCTTTGGGGTGACCTTTGGTGACCTGTGGTGACCTTTGGTGACCTTTGCTGACCTTTGGGGTGACCTTTGGTGACCTGTGGTGACGTTTGGTGACCTTTGCTGACCTTTGGGGTGACCTTTGGTGACCTGTGGTGACCATTGGTGACCTTTGGGGTGACCTTTGGTGACCTTTGGGGTGACCTTTGGTGACCTTTGGTGACCTTTGGGGTGATCTTTGGTGACCTTTGGGGTGACTTTTGGTGACCTTTGGTAACTTTTGGTGACCTTTGGGGTGACCTTTGGGGTGACCTGTGGTGACCTTTGGGGTGACCTTTGGTGACCTTTGGTGACCTTTGGTGACCTTTGGTGACCTTTGGGGTGACCTTTGGTGACCTGTGGTGACCTTTGGTGACCTTTGCTGACCTTTGGTGACCTTTGGTGACCCTTGGGGTGACCTTTGGTGACCTTTGGGGTGACCTTTGGTGACCTTTGGTGACCTTTGGGGTGACCTTTGGTGACCTTTGGGGTGACCTTTGGTGACCTTTGGGGTGACCTTTGGTGACCTTTGGTGACCTTTGGTGACCTTTGGTGACCTTTGGGGTGACCTTTGGTGACCTTTGGGATGACCTTTGGTGACCTTTGGTGACCTTTGGTGTCCTTTGGTGACCTTTGGTGACCTTTGGGATGACCTTTGGTGACCTTTGGTGACCTTTGGTGACCTTTGGGGTGACCTTTGGTGACCTTTGGTGACCTTTGGTGACCTTTGGGGTGACCTTTGGTGACTTTTGGGGTGACCTTTGGTGACCTTTGGGGTGATCTTTGGTGACCTTTGGGGTGACTTTTGGTGACCTTTGGTAACTTTTGGTGACCTTTGGGGTGACCTTTGGGGTGACCTGTGGTGACCTTTGGGGTGACCTTTGGTGATCTTTGGTGACGTTTGGGGTGACCTTTGGTGACCTTTGGGTTGACCTTTGGTGACCTTTGGTGACCTTTGGGGTGATCTTTGGTGACGTTTGGGGTGACCTTTGGTGACCTTTGGTGACCTTTGGGGTGATCTTTGGTGACCCTTGGGGTGACTTTTGGTGACCTTTGGTAACTTTTGGTGACCTTTGGGGTGACCTTTGGGGTGACCTGTGGTGACCTTTGGGGTGACCTTTGGTGACTTTTGGGGTGACCTTTGGTGACCTTTGGGGTGATCTTTGGTGACCTTTGGGGTGACTTTTGGTGACCTTTGGTAACTTTTGGTGACCTTTGGGGTGACCTTTGGGGTGACCTGTGGTGACCTTTGGGGTGACCTTTGGTGATCTTTGGTGACGTTTGGGGTGACCTTTGGTGACCTTTGGGTTGACCTTTGGTGACCTTTGGTGACCTTTGGGTTGACCTTTGGTGACCTTTGGGGTGACCTTTGGTGATCTTTGGTGACGTTTGGGGTGACCTTTGGTGACCTTTGGGTTGACCTTTGGTGACCTTTGGTGACCTTTGGGGTGATCTTTGGTGACCCTTGGGGTGACTTTTGGTGACCTTTGGTAACTTTTGGTGACCTTTGGGGTGACCTTTGGGGTGACCTGTGGTGACCTTTGGGGTGACCTTTGGTGACCTTTGGTGACGTTTGGGGTGACCTTTGGTGACCTTTGGTGACCTTTGGTGACCTTTGGTGACCTTTGGGGTGACCTTTGGTGACCTTTGGGGTGACCTTTGGTGACCTTTGGGGTGACCTTTGGTGACCTTTGGTGACCTTTGGTGACCTTTGGTGACCTTTGGTGACCTTTGGGGTGACCTTTGCTGACCTTTGGTAACCTTTGGTGACCTTTGGGGTGACCTTTGGTGACCTTTGGTGACCTTCGGTGACCTTTGGTGACCTTGGTGACCTTTGGTGACCTTTGGGGTGACCTTTGGTGACCTTTGGGGTGACCTTTGGTGACCTTTGGTGACCTTTGGGGTGACCTTTAGTGACCTTTGGGGTGACCTTTGGTGACCTTTGGTGACCTTTGGTGACCTTTGGGGTGACCTTTGGTGACCTTTGGGGTGACCTTTGGTGACCTTTGGTGACCATTGGTGACCTTTGGGGTGACCTTTGGTGACCTTTGGGGTGACCTTTGGTGACCTTTGGTGACCTTTGGTGACCTTTGGTAACCTTTGGGGTGACCTTTAGTGACCTTTGGGGTGACCTTTGGTGACCTTTGGTGACCTTTGGGGTGACCTTTGGTGACCTTTGGTGACCTTTGGTGACCTTTGGTGACCTTTGGGGTGACCTTTGGTGACCTGTGGTGACCTTTGGTGACCTTTGCTGACCTTTGGTGACCTTTGGTGACCTTTGGTGACCTTTGGGGTGACCTTTGGTGACCTTTGGGTGACCTTTGGTGACCTTTGGTGACCTTTGGTGACCTTGGGTGACCTTTGGTGACCTTTGGGGTGACCTTTGGTGACCTTTGGGGTGACCTTTGGTGACCTTTGGTGACCTTTGGTGACCTTTGGTGACCTTTGGTGACCTTTGGTGACCTTTGGTGACCTTTGGTGTGACCTTTGGTGACCTTTGGGATGACCTTTGGTGACCTTTGGTGACCTTTGGTGACCTTTGGTGACCTTTGGTGACCTTTGGGGTGACCTTTGGTGACCTTTGGTGACCTTTGGTGACCTTTGGGGTGACCTTTGGTGACCTGTGGTGACCTTTGGTGACCTTTGCTGACCTTTGGGGTGACCTTTGGTGACCTGTGGTGACCTTTGGTGACCTTTGGTGACCATTGGTGACCTTTGGGGTGACCTTTGGTGACCTTTGGGGTGACCTTTGGTGACCTTTGGTGACCATTGGTGACCTTTGGGGTGACCTTTGGTGACCTTTGGGGTGACCTTTGGTGACCTTTGGGGTGACCTTTGCTGACCTTTGGTAACCTTTGGTGACCTTTGGGGTGACCTTTGGTGACCTTTGGGGTGACCTTTGGTGACCTTTGATGACCTTCGGTGACCTTTGGTGACCTTTGGTGACCTTTGGTGACCTTTGGGGTGACCTTTGGTGACCTTTGGGGTGACCTTTGGTGACCTTTGGTGACCTTTGGTGACCTTTAGGGTGACCTTTAGTGACCTTTGGGGTGACCTTTGGTGACCTTTGGTGACCTTTGGTGACCTTTGGGGTGACCTTTGGTGACCTTTGGGGTGACCTTTGGTGACCTTTGGTGACCATTGGTGACCTTTGGGGTGACCTTTGGTGACCTTTGGGGTGACCTTTGGTGACCTTTGGTGACCTTTGGTGACCTTTGGTGACCTTTGGGGTGACCTTTAGTGACCTTTGGGGTGACCTTTGGTGACCTTTGGTGACCTTTGGGGTGACCTTTGTGACTTTTGGTGACCTTTGGTGACCTTTGGGGTGACCTTTAGTGACCTTTGGGGTGACCTTTGGTGACCTTTGGTGACCTTTGGGGTGACCTTTGTGACTTTTGGTGACCTTTGGTGACCTTTGGTGACCTTTGGGGTGACCTTTGGTGACCTGTGGTGACCTTTGGTGACCTTTGCTGACCTTTGGGGTGACCTTTGGTGACCTTTGGTGACCTTTGGTGACCTTTGGTGACCTTTGGGGTGACCTTTGGTGACCTTTGGGGTGACCTTTGGTGACCTTTGGTGACCTTTGGTGACCTTTGGTGACCTTTGGTGACCTTTGGGTTGACCTTTGGTGACTTTTGGGGTGACCTTTGGTGACCTTTGGGGTGATCTTTGGTGACCTTTGGGGGGCCTTTTGGTGACCTTTGGTAACTTTTGGTGACCTTTGGGGTGACCTTTGGGGTGACCTTTGGTGACCTTTGGGTGACCTTTGGTGACCTTTGGTGACGTTTGGGGTGACCTTTGGTGACCTTTGGGGTGACCTTTGGTGACCTTTGGGGTGATCTTTGGTGACCTTTGGGGTGACTTTTGGTGACCTTTGGTTTGGGGTGACCTGATGTGACCTTTGGGGTGACCTTTGGTGACCTTTGGTGACGTTTGGGGTGACCTTTGGTGACCTTTGGGGTGACCTTTGGTGACCTTTGGTGACCTTTGGGGTGACCTTTGGTGACCTTTGCGGTGACCTTTTGTGACCTTTGGGGTGACCTTTGGTGACCTTTGGTAACCTTTGTTGACCTTTGGGGTGACCTTTAGTGACCTTTGGGGTGACCTTTGGTGACCTTTGGTGACCTTTGGTGACCTTTGGGGTGACCTTTGCTGACCTTTGGTGACCTTTGGTGACCTTTGGGGTTACCTTTGGTGACCTTTGGGGTGACCTTTGGTGACCTTTGGGGTGACCTTTGGTGACCTTTGGTGACCTTTGGTGACCTTTGGGGTGACCTTTGGTGACCTTTGGGGTGAAATTTGGTGACCTTTGGGGTGACCTTTGGTGACCTTTGGTGACCTTTGGTGACCTTTGGTGACCTTTGGTGACCTTTGGGGTGACCTTTGCTGACCTTTGGTAACCTTTGGTGACCTTTGGGGTGACCTTTGGTGACCTTTGGGGTGACCTTTGGTGACCTTTGGTGACCTTCGGTGACCTTTGGTGACCTTTGGTGACCTTTGGTGACCTTTGGGGTGACCTTTGGTGACCTTTGGGGTGACCTTTGGTGACCTTTGGTGACCTTTGGGGTGACCTTTAGTGACCTTTGGGGTGACCTTTGGTGACCTTTGGTGACCTTTGGTGATCTTTGGGGTGTCCTTTGGTGACCTTTGGGGTGACCTTTGGTGACCTTTGGTGACCATTGGTGACCTTTGGGGTGACCTTTGGTGACCTTTGGGGTGACCTTTGGTGACCTTTGGTGACCTTTGGTGACCTTTGGTGACCTTTGGGGTGACCTTTAGTGACCTTTGGGGTGACCTTTGGTGACCTTTGGTGACCTTTGGGGTGACCTTTGGTGACCTTTGGTGACCTTTGGTGACCTTTGGTGACCTTTGGGGTGACCTTTGGTGACCTGTGGTGACCTTTGGTGACCTTTGCTGACCTTTGGTGACCTTTGGTGACCTTTGGTGACCTTTGGGGTGACCTTTGGTGACCTTTGGGGTGACCTTTGGTGACCTTTGGTGACCTTTGGGGTGACCTTTGGTGACCTTTGGGGTGACCTTTGGTGACCTTTGGGGTGACCTTTGGTGACCTTTGGGGACCTTTGGTGACCTTTGGTGACCTTTGGTGACCTTTGGCGTGACCTTTGGTGACCTTTGGGATGACCTTTGGTGACCTTTGGTGACCTTTGGTGACCTTTGGTGACCTTTGGTGACCTTTGGGGTGACCTTTGGTGACCTTTGGTGACCTTTGGTGACCTTTGGGGTGACCTTTGGTGACCTGTGGTGACCTTTGGTGACCTTTGCTGACCTTTGGGGTGACCTTTGGTGACCTGTGGTGACGTTTGGTGACCTTTGCTGACCTTTGGGGTGACCTTTGGTGACCTGTGGTGACCATTGGTGACCTTTGGGGTGACCTTTGGTGACCTTTGGGGTGACCTTTGGTGACCTTTGGTGACCTTTGGGGTGATCTTTGGTGACCTTTGGGGTGACTCTTGGTGACCTTTGGTAACTTTTGGTGACCTTTGGGGTGACCTTTGGGGTGACCTGTGGTGACCTTTGGGGTGACCTTTGGTGACCTTTGGTGACCTTTGGTGACCTTTGGTGACCTTTGGGGTGACCTTTGGTGACCTGTGGTGACCTTTGGTGACCTTTGCTGACCTTTGGTGACCTTTGGTGACCCTTGGGGTGACCTTTGGTGACCTTTGGTGACCTTTGGTGACCTTTGGGGTGACCTTTGGTGACTTTTGGGGTGACCTTTGGTGACCTTTGGGGTGACCTTTGGTGACCTTTGGTAACTTTTGGTGACCTTTGGGGTGACCTTTGGGGTGACCTTTGGTGACCTTTGGGGTGACCTTTGGTGACCTTTGCGGTGACCTTTTGTGACCTTTGGGGTAACCTTTGGTAACCTTTGTTGACCTTTGGGGTGACCTTTAGTGACCTTTGGGGTGACCTTTGGTGACCTTTGGTGACCTTTGGTGACCTTTGGGGTGACCTTTGCTGACCTTTGGTGACCTTTGGTGACCTTTGGGGTAACCTTTGGTGACCTTTGGGGTGACCTTTGGTGACCTTTGGGGTGACCTTTGGTGACCTTTGGTGACCTTTGGTGACCTTTGGGGTGACCTTTGGTGACCTTTGGGGTGACCTTTGGTGACCTTTGGTGACCTTTGGTGACCTTTGGTGACCTTTGGGGTGACCTTTGCTGACCTTTGGTAACCTTTGGTGACCTTTGGGGTGACCTTTGGTGACCTTTGGGGTGACCTTTGGTGACCTTTGGTGACCTTCGGTGACCTTTGGTGACCTTTGGTGACCTTTGGTGACCTTTGGGGTGACCTTTGGTGACCTTTGGGGTGACCTTTGGTGACCTTTGGTGACCTTTGGGGTGACCTTTAGTGACCTTTGGGGTGACCTTTGGTGACCTTTGGTGACCTTTGGTGACCTTTGGGGTGACCTTTGGTGACCTTTGGTGACCATTGGTGACCTTTGGGGTGACCTTTGGTGACCTTTGGTGACCTTTGGTGACCTTTGGTGACCTTTGGTGACCTTTGGGGTGACCTTTGGTGACCTTTGGGATGACCTTTGGTGACCTTTGGTGACCTTTGGTGACCTTTGGTGACCTTTGGGGTGACCTTTGGTGACCTTTGGTGACCTTTGGTGACCTTTGGGGTGACCTTTGGTGACCTTTGGTGACCTTTGGTGACCTTTGGGGTGACCTTTGGTGACTTTTGGGGTGACCTTTGGTGACCTTTGGGGTGACCTTTGGTGACCTTTGGTGATCTTTGGTGACCTTTGGTGACCTTTGGAGTGACCATTGGTGACCTTTGGGGTGACCTTTGGTGACTTTTGGTGACCTTTGGTGACTTTTGGGGTGACCTTTGGTGACCTTTGGTGACCTTTGGGGTGACCTTTGGTGACCTTTGGGGTGACCTTTGGTGACCTTTGGTGACCTTTGGTGACCTTTGGGGTGACCTTTAGTGACCTTTGGGGTGACCTTTGGTGACCTTTGGTGACCTTTGGTGACCTTTGGGGTGACCTTTGCTGACCTTTGGTGACCTTTGGTGACCTTTGGGGTTACCTTTGGTGACCTTTGGGGTGACCTTTGGTGACCTTTGGGGTGACCTTTGGTGACCTTTGGTGACCTTTGGTGACCTTTGGTGACCTTTGGTGACCTTTGGTGACCTTTGGGGTGACCTTTGGTGACCTTTGGGGTGACCTTTGGTGACCTTTGGGGTGACCTTTGGTGACCTTTGGTGACCTTTGGTGACCTTTGGTGACCTTTGGTGACCTTTGGGGTGACCTTTGCTGACCTTTGGTAACCTTTGGTGACCTTTGGGGTGACCTTTGGTGACCTTTGGTGACCTTCGGTGACCTTTGGTGACCTTTGGTGACCTTTGGTGACCTTTGGGGTGACCTTTGGTGACCTTTGGGGTGACCTTTGGTGACCTTTGGTGACCTTTGGGGTGACCTTTAGTGACCTTTGGGGTGACCTTTGGTGACCTTTGGTGACCTTTGGTGACCTTTGGGGTGACCTTTGGTGACCTTTGGGGTGACCTTTGGTGACCTTTGGTGACCATTGGTGACCTTTGGGGTGACCTTTGGTGACCTTTGGGGTGACCTTTGGTGACCTTTGGTGACCTTTGGTGACCTTTGGTAACCTTTGGGGTGACCTTTAGTGACCTTTGGGGTGACCTTTGGTGACCTTTGGTGACCTTTGGGGTGACCTTTGGTGACCTTTGGTGACCTTTGGTGACCTTTGGTGACCTTTGGGGTGACCTTTGGTGACCTGTGGTGACCTTTGGTGACCTTTGCTGACCTTTGGTGACCTTTGGTGACCTTTGGTGACCTTTGGGGTGACCTTTGGTGACCTTTGGGGTGACCTTTGGTGACCTTTGGTGACCTTTGGGGTGACCTTTGGTGACCTTTGGGGTGACCTTTGGTGACCTTTGGGGTGACCTTTGGTGACCTTTGGTGACGTTTGGTGACCTTTGGTGACCTTTGGTGACCTTTGGTGACCTTTGGTGACCTTTGGGGTGACCTTTGGTGACCTTTGGGATGACCTTTGGTGACCTTTGGTGACCTTTGGTGACCTTTGGTGACCTTTGGGGTGACCTTTGGTGACCTTTGGTGACCTTTGGTGACCTTTGGGGTGACCTTTGGTGACCTGTGGTGACCTTTGGTGACCTTTGCTGACCTTTGGGGTGACCTTTGGTGACCTGTGGTGACCTTTGGTGACCTTTGGTGACCATTGGTGACCTTTGGGGTGACCTTTGGTGACCTTTGGGGTGACCTTTGGTGACCTTTGGTGACCATTGGTGACCTTTGGGGTGACCTTTGGTGACCTTTGGGGTGACCTTTGGTGACCTTTGGGGTGACCTTTGCTGACCTTTGGTAACCTTTGGTGACCTTTGGGGTGACCTTTGGTGACCTTTGGGGTGACCTTTGGTGACCTTTGATGACCTTCGGTGACCTTTGGTGACCTTTGGTGACCTTTGGTGACCTTTGGGGTGACCTTTGGTGACCTTTGGGGTGACCTTTGGTGACCTTTGGTGACCTTTAGGGTGACCTTTAGTGACCTTTGGGGTGACCTTTGGTGACCTTTGGTGACCTTTGGTGACCTTTGGGGTGACCTTTGGTGACCTTTGGGGTGACCTTTGGTGACCTTTGGTGACCATTGGTGACCTTTGGGGTGACCTTTGGTGACCTTTGGGGTGACCTTTGGTGACCTTTGGTGACCTTTGGTGACCTTTGGTGACCTTTGGGGTGACCTTTAGTGACCTTTGGGGTGACCTTTGGTGACCTTTGGTGACCTTTGGGGTGACCTTTGTGACCTTTGGTGACCTTTGGTGACCTTTGGTGACCTTTGGGGTGACCTTTGGTGACCTGTGGTGACCTTTGGTGACCTTTGCTGACCTTTGGGGTGACCTTTGGTGACCTTTGGTGACCTTTGGTGACCTTTGGGGTGACCTTTGGTGACCTTTGGGGTGACCTTTGGTGACCTTTGGTGACCTTTGGTGACCTTTGGTGACCTTTGGTGACCTTTGGGTTGACCTTTGGTGACTTTTGGGGTGACCTTTGGTGACCTTTGGGGTGATCTTTGGTGACCTTTGGGGGGCCTTTTGGTGACCTTTGGTAACTTTTGGTGACCTTTGGGGTGACCTTTGGGGTGACCTGTGGTGACCTTTGGGGTGACCTTTGGTGACCTTTGGTGACGTTTGGGGTGACCTTTGGTGACCTTTGGGGTGACCTTTGGTGACCTTTGGGGTGATCTTTGGTGACCTTTGGGGTGACTTTTGGTGACCTTTGGTAACTTTTGGTGACCTTTGGGGTGACCTTTGGGGTGACCTGATGTGACCTTTGGGGTGACCTTTGGTGACCTTTGGTGACGTTTGGGGTGACCTTTGGTGACCTTTGGGGTGACCTTTGGTGACCTTTGGTGACCTTTGGGGTGACCTTTGGTGACCTTTGCGGTGACCTTTTGTGACCTTTGGGGTGACCTTTGGTGACCTATGGTAACCTTTGTTGACCTTTGGGGTGACCTTTAGTGACCTTTGGGGTGACCTTTGGTGACCTTTGGTGACCTTTGGTGACCTTTGGGGTGACCTTTGCTGACCTTTGGTGACCTTTGGTGACCTTTGGGGTTACCTTTGGTGACCTTTAGGGTGACCTTTGGTGACCTTTGGGGTGACCTTTGGTGACCTTTGGTGACCTTTGGTGACCTTTGGGGTGACCTTTGGTGACCTTTGGGGTGAAATTTGGTGACCTTTGGGGTGACCTTTGGTGACCTTTGGTGACCTTTGGTGACCTTTGGTGACCTTTGGTGACCTTTGGGGTGACCTTTGCTGACCTTTGGTAACCTTTGGTGACCTTTGGGGTGACCTTTGGTGACCTTTGGGGTGACCTTTGGTGACCTTTGGTGACCTTCGGTGACCTTTGGTGACCTTTGGTGACCTTTGGTGACCTTTGGGGTGACCTTTGGTGACCTTTGGGGTGACCTTTGGTGACCTTTGGTGACCTTTGGGGTGACCTTTAGTGACCTTTGGGGTGACCTTTGGTGACCTTTGGTGACCTTTGGTGATCTTTGGGGTGTCCTTTGGTGACCTTTGGGGTGACCTTTGGTGACCTTTGGTGACCATTGGTGACCTTTGGGGTGACCTTTGGTGACCTTTGGGGTGACCTTTGGTGACCTTTGGTGACCTTTGGTGACCTTTGGTGACCTTTGGGGTGACCTTTAGTGACCTTTGGGGTGACCTTTGGTGACCTTTGGTGACCTTTGGGGTGACCTTTGGTGACCTTTGGTGACCTTTGGTGACCTTTGGTGACCTTTGGTGACCTTTGCTGACCTTTGGTGACCTTTGGTGACCTTTGGTGACCTTTGGGGTGACCTTTGGTGACCTTTGGGGTGACCTTTGGTGACCTTTGGTGACCTTTGGGGTGACCTTTGGTGACCTTTGGGGTGACCTTTGGTGACCTTTGGGGTGACCTTTGGTGACCTTTGGTGACCTTTGGTGACCTTTGGTGACCTTTGGTGACCTTTGGCGTGACCTTTGGTGACCTTTGGGATGACCTTTGGTGACCTTTGGTGACCTTTGGTGACCTTTGGTGACCTTTGGTGACCTTTGGGGTGACCTTTGGTGACCTTTGGTGACCTTTGGTGACCTTTGGGGTGACCTTTGGTGACCTGTGGTGACCTTTGGTGACCTTTGCTGACCTTTGGGGTGACCTTTGGTGACCTGTGGTGACGTTTGGTGACCTTTGCTGACCTTTGGGGTGACCTTTGGTGACCTGTGGTGACCATTGGTGACCTTTGGGGTGACCTTTGGTGACCTTTGGGGTGACCTTTGGTGACCTTTGGTGACCTTTGGGGTGATCTTTGGTGACCTTTGGGGTGACTTTTGGTGACCTTTGGTAACTTTTGGTGACCTTTGGGGTGACCTTTGGGGTGACCTGTGGTGACCTTTGGGGTGACCTTTGGTGACCTTTGGTGACCTTTGGTGACCTTTGGTGACCTTTGGGGTGACCTTTGGTGACCTGTGGTGACCTTTGGTGACCTTTGCTGACCTTTGGTGACCTTTGGTGACCCTTGGGGTGACCTTTGGTGACCTTTGGTGACCTTTGGTGACCTTTGGGGTGACCTTTGGTGACTTTTGGGGTGACCTTTGGTGACCTTTGGGGTGACCTTTGGTGACCTTTGGTAACTTTTGGTGACCTTTGGGGTGACCTTTGGGGTGACCTTTGGTGACCTTTGGGGTGACCTTTGGTGACCTTTGCGGTGACCTTTTGTGACCTTTGGGGTAACCTTTGGTAACCTTTGTTGACCTTTGGGGTGACCTTTAGTGACCTTTGGGGTGACCTTTGGTGACCTTTGGTGACCTTTGGTGACCTTTGGGGTGACCTTTGCTGACCTTTGGTGACCTTTGGTGACCTTTGGGGTAACCTTTGGTGACCTTTGGGGTGACCTTTGGTGACCTTTGGGGTGACCTTTGGTGACCTTTGGTGACCTTTGGTGACCTTTGGGGTGACCTTTGGTGACCTTTGGGGTGACCTTTGGTGACCTTTGGTGACCTTTGGTGACCTTTGGTGACCTTTGGGGTGACCTTTGCTGACCTTTGGTAACCTTTGGTGACCTTTGGGGTGACCTTTGGTGACCTTTGGGGTGACCTTTGGTGACCTTTGCGGTGACCTTTTGTGACCTTTGGGGTAACCTTTGGTAACCTTTGTTGACCTTTGGGGTGACCTTTAGTGACCTTTGGGGTGACCTTTGGTGACCTTTGGTGACCTTTGGTGACCTTTGGGGTGACCTTTGCTGACCTTTGGTGACCTTTGGTGACCTTTGGGGTAACCTTTGGTGACCTTTGGGGTGACCTTTGGTGACCTTTGGGGTGACCTTTGGTGACCTTTGGTGACCTTTGGTGACCTTTGGGGTGACCTTTGGTGACCTTTGGGGTGACCTTTGGTGACCTTTGGTGACCTTTGGTGACCTTTGGTGACCTTTGGGGTGACCTTTGCTGACCTTTGGTAACCTTTGGTGACCTTTGGGGTGACCTTTGGTGACCTTTGGGGTGACCTTTGGTGACCTTTGGTGACCTTTGGGGTGACCTTTGGTGACTTTTGGGGTGACCTTTGGTGACCTTTGGGGTGACCTTTGGTGACCTTTGGTAACTTTTGGTGACCTTTGGGGTGACCTTTGGGGTGACCTTTGGTGACCTTTGGGGTGACCTTTGGTGACCTTTGCGGTGACCTTTTGTGACCTTTGGGGTAACCTTTGGTAACCTTTGTTGACCTTTGGGGTGACCTTTAGTGACCTTTGGGGTGACCTTTGGTGACCTTTGGTGACCTTTGGTGACCTTTGGGGTGACCTTTGCTGACCTTTGGTGACCTTTGGTGACCTTTGGGGTAACCTTTGGTGACCTTTGGGGTGACCTTTGGTGACCTTTGGGGTGACCTTTGGTGACCTTTGGTGACCTTTGGTGACCTTTGGGGTGACCTTTGGTGACCTTTGGGGTGACCTTTGGTGACCTTTGGTGACCTTTGGTGACCTTTGGTGACCTTTGGGGTGACCTTTGCTGACCTTTGGTAACCTTTGGTGACCTTTGGGGTGACCTTTGGTGACCTTTGGGGTGACCTTTGGTGACCTTTGCGGTGACCTTTTGTGACCTTTGGGGTAACCTTTGGTAACCTTTGTTGACCTTTGGGGTGACCTTTAGTGACCTTTGGGGTGACCTTTGGTGACCTTTGGTGACCTTTGGTGACCTTTGGGGTGACCTTTGCTGACCTTTGGTGACCTTTGGTGACCTTTGGGGTAACCTTTGGTGACCTTTGGGGTGACCTTTGGTGACCTTTGGGGTGACCTTTGGTGACCTTTGGTGACCTTTGGTGACCTTTGGGGTGACCTTTGGTGACCTTTGGGGTGACCTTTGGTGACCTTTGGTGACCTTTGGTGACCTTTGGTGACCTTTGGTGACCTTTGGTGACCTTTGGGGTGACCTTTGCTGACCTTTGGTAACCTTTGGTGACCTTTGGGGTGACCTTTGGTGACCTTTGGGGTGACCTTTGGTGACCTTTGGTGACCTTCGGTGACCTTTGGTGACCTTTGGTGACCTTTGGTGACCTTTGGGGTGACCTTTGGTGACCTTTGGGGTGACCTTTGGTGACCTTTGGTGACCTTTGGGGTGACCTTTAGTGACCTTTGGGGTGACCTTTGGTGACCTTTGGTGACCTTTGGTGACCTTTGGGGTGACCTTTGGTGACCTTTGGTGACCATTGGTGACCTTTGGGGTGACCTTTGGTGACCTTTGGTGACCTTTGGTGACCTTTGGTGACCTTTGGTGACCTTTGGGGTGACCTTTGGTGACCTTTGGGATGACCTTTGGTGACCTTTGGTGACCTTTGGTGACCTTTGGTGACCTTTGGGGTGACCTTTGGTGACCTTTGGTGACCTTTGGTGACCTTTGGGGTGACCTTTGGTGACCTTTGGTGACCTTTGGTGACCTTTGGGGTGACCTTTGGTGACTTTTGGGGTGACCTTTGGTGACCTTTGGGGTGACCTTTGGTGACCTTTGGTGATCTTTGGTGACCTTTGGTGACCTTTGGAGTGACCATTGGTGACCTTTGGGGTGACCTTTGGTGACTTTTGGTGACCTTTGGTGACTTTTGGGGTGACCTTTGGTGACCTTTGGTGACCTTTGGGGTGACCTTTGGTGACCTTTGGGGTGACCTTTGGTGACCTTTGGTGACCTTTGGTGACCTTTGGGGTGACCTTTAGTGACCTTTGGGGTGACCTTTGGTGACCTTTGGTGACCTTTGGTGACCTTTGGGGTGACCTTTGCTGACCTTTGGTGACCTTTGGTGACCTTTGGGGTTACCTTTGGTGACCTTTGGGGTGACCTTTGGTGACCTTTGGGGTGACCTTTGGTGACCTTTGGTGACCTTTGGTGACCTTTGGTGACCTTTGGTGACCTTTGGGGTGACCTTTGGTGACCTTTGGGGTGACCTTTGGTGACCTTTGGGGTGACCTTTGGTGACCTTTGGTGACCTTTGGTGACCTTTGGTGACCTTTGGTGACCTTTGGGGTGACCTTTGCTGACCTTTGGTAACCTTTGGTGACCTTTGGGGTGACCTTTGGTGACCTTTGGTGACCTTCGGTGACCTTTGGTGACCTTTGGTGACCTTTGGTGACCTTTGGGGTGACCTTTGGTGACCTTTGGGGTGACCTTTGGTGACCTTTGGTGACCTTTGGGGTGACCTTTAGTGACCTTTGGGGTGACCTTTGGTGACCTTTGGTGACCTTTGGTGACCTTTGGGGTGACCTTTGGTGACCTTTGGGGTGACCTTTGGTGACCTTTGGTGACCATTGGTGACCTTTGGGGTGACCTTTGGTGACCTTTGGGGTGACCTTTGGTGACCTTTGGTGACCTTTGGTGACCTTTGGTAACCTTTGGGGTGACCTTTAGTGACCTTTGGGGTGACCTTTGGTGACCTTTGGTGACCTTTGGGGTGACCTTTGGTGACCTTTGGTGACCTTTGGTGACCTTTGGTGACCTTTGGGGTGACCTTTGGTGACCTGTGGTGACCTTTGGTGACCTTTGCTGACCTTTGGTGACCTTTGGTGACCTTTGGTGACCTTTGGGGTGACCTTTGGTGACCTTTGGGGTGACCTTTGGTGACCTTTGGTGACCTTTGGGGTGACCTTTGGTGACCTTTGGGGTGACCTTTGGTGACCTTTGGGGTGACCTTTGGTGACCTTTGGTGACCTTTGGTGACCTTTGGTGACCTTTGGTGACCTTTGGTGACCTTTGGTGACCTTTGGGGTGACCTTTGGTGACCTTTGGGATGACCTTTGGTGACCTTTGGTGACCTTTGGTGACCTTTGGTGACCTTTGGTGACCTTTGGGGTGACCTTTGGTGACCTTTGGTGACCTTTGGTGACCTTTGGGGTGACCTTTGGTGACCTGTGGTGACCTTTGGTGACCTTTGCTGACCTTTGGGGTGACCTTTGGTGACCTGTGGTGACCTTTGGTGACCTTTGGTGACCATTGGTGACCTTTGGGGTGACCTTTGGTGACCTTTGGGGTGACCTTTGGTGACCTTTGGTGACCATTGGTGACCTTTGGGGTGACCTTTGGTGACCTTTGGGGTGACCTTTGGTGACCTTTGGGGTGACCTTTGCTGACCTTTGGTAACCTTTGGTGACCTTTGGGGTGACCTTTGGTGACCTTTGGGGTGACCTTTGGTGACCTTTGATGACCTTCGGTGACCTTTGGTGACCTTTGGTGACCTTTGGTGACCTTTGGGGTGACCTTTGGTGACCTTTGGGGTGACCTTTGGTGACCTTTGGTGACCTTTAGGGTGACCTTTAGTGACCTTTGGGGTGACCTTTGGTGACCTTTGGTGACCTTTGGTGACCTTTGGGGTGACCTTTGGTGACCTTTGGGGTGACCTTTGGTGACCTTTGGTGACCATTGGTGACCTTTGGGGTGACCTTTGGTGACCTTTGGGGTGACCTTTGGTGACCTTTGGTGACCTTTGGTGACCTTTGGTGACCTTTGGGGTGACCTTTAGTGACCTTTGGGGTGACCTTTGGTGACCTTTGGTGACCTTTGGGGTGACCTTTGTGACCTTTGGTGACCTTTGGTGACCTTTGGTGACCTTTGGGGTGACCTTTGGTGACCTGTGGTGACCTTTGGTGACCTTTGCTGACCTTTGGGGTGACCTTTGGTGACCTTTGGTGACCTTTGGTGACCTTTGGGGTGACCTTTGGTGACCTTTGGGGTGACCTTTGGTGACCTTTGGTGACCTTTGGTGACCTTTGGTGACCTTTGGTGACCTTTGGGTTGACCTTTGGTGACTTTTGGGGTGACCTTTGGTGACCTTTGGGGTGATCTTTGGTGACCTTTGGGGGGCCTTTTGGTGACCTTTGGTAACTTTTGGTGACCTTTGGGGTGACCTTTGGGGTGACCTGTGGTGACCTTTGGGGTGACCTTTGGTGACCTTTGGTGACGTTTGGGGTGACCTTTGGTGACCTTTGGGGTGACCTTTGGTGACCTTTGGGGTGATCTTTGGTGACCTTTGGGGTGACTTTTGGTGATCTTTGGTAACTTTTGGTGACCTTTGGGGTGACCTTTGGGGTGACCTGATGTGACCTTTGGGGTGACCTTTGGTGACCTTTGGTGACGTTTGGGGTGACCTTTGGTGACCTTTGGGGTGACCTTTGGTGACCTTTGGTGACCTTTGGGGTGACCTTTGGTGACCTTTGCGGTGACCTTTTGTGACCTTTGGGGTGACCTTTGGTGACCTTTGGTAACCTTTGTTGACCTTTGGGGTGACCTTTAGTGACCTTTGGGGTGACCTTTGGTGACCTTTGGTGACCTTTGGTGACCTTTGGGGTGACCTTTGCTGACCTTTGGTGACCTTTGGTGACCTTTGGGGTTACCTTTGGTGACCTTTGGGGTGACCTTTGGTGACCTTTGGGGTGACCTTTGGTGACCTTTGGTGACCTTTGGTGACCTTTGGGGTGACCTTTGGTGACCTTTGGGGTGAAATTTGGTGACCTTTGGGGTGACCTTTGGTGACCTTTGGTGACCTTTGGTGACCTTTGGTGACCTTTGGTGACCTTTGGGGTGACCTTTGCTGACCTTTGGTAACCTTTGGTGACCTTTGGGGTGACCTTTGGTGACCTTTGGGGTGACCTTTGGTGACCTTTGGTGACCTTCGGTGACCTTTGGTGACCTTTGGTGACCTTTGGTGACCTTTGGGGTGACCTTTGGTGACCTTTGGGGTGACCTTTGGTGACCTTTGGTGACCTTTGGGGTGACCTTTAGTGACCTTTGGGGTGACCTTTGGTGACCTTTGGTGACCTTTGGTGATCTTTGGGGTGTCCTTTGGTGACCTTTGGGGTGACCTTTGGTGACCTTTGGTGACCATTGGTGACCTTTGGGGTGACCTTTGGTGACCTTTGGGGTGACCTTTGGTGACCTTTGGTGACCTTTGGTGACCTTTGGTGACCTTTGGGGTGACCTTTAGTGACCTTTGGGGTGACCTTTGGTGACCTTTGGTGACCTTTGGGGTGACCTTTGGTGACCTTTGGTGACCTTTGGTGACCTTTGGTGACCTTTGGGGTGACCTTTGGTGACCTGTGGTGACCTTTGGTGACCTTTGCTGACCTTTGGTGACCTTTGGTGACCTTTGGTGACCTTTGGGGTGACCTTTGGTGACCTTTGGGGTGACCTTTGGTGACCTTTGGTGACCTTTGGGGTGACCTTTGGTGACCTTTGGGGTGACCTTTGGTGACCTTTGGGGTGACCTTTGGTGACCTTTGGTGACCTTTGGTGACCTTTGGTGACCTTTGGTGACCTTTGGCGTGACCTTTGGTGACCTTTGGGATGACCTTTGGTGACCTTTGGTGACCTTTGGTGACCTTTGGTGACCTTTGGTGACCTTTGGGGTGACCTTTGGTGACCTTTGGTGACCTTTGGTGACCTTTGGGGTGACCTTTGGTGACCTGTGGTGACCTTTGGTGACCTTTGCTGACCTTTGGGGTGACCTTTGGTGACCTGTGGTGACGTTTGGTGACCTTTGCTGACCTTTGGGGTGACCTTTGGTGACCTGTGGTGACCATTGGTGACCTTTGGGGTGACCTTTGGTGACCTTTGGGGTGACCTTTGGTGACCTTTGGTGACCTTTGGGGTGATCTTTGGTGACCTTTGGGGTGACTTTTGGTGACCTTTGGTAACTTTTGGTGACCTTTGGGGTGACCTTTGGGGTGACCTGTGGTGACCTTTGGGGTGACCTTTGGTGACCTTTGGTGACCTTTGGTGACCTTTGGTGACCTTTGGGGTGACCTTTGGTGACCTGTGGTGACCTTTGGTGACCTTTGCTGACCTTTGGTGACCTTTGGTGACCCTTGGGGTGACCTTTGGTGACCTTTGGTGACCTTTGGGGTGACCTTTGGTGACTTTTGGGGTGACCTTTGGTGACCTTTGGGGTGACCTTTGGTGACCTTTGGTAACTTTTGGTGACCTTTGGGGTGACCTTTGGGGTGACCTTTGGTGACCTTTGCGGTGACCTTTTGTGACCTTTGGGGTAACCTTTGGTAACCTTTGTTGACCTTTGGGGTGACCTTTAGTGACCTTTGGGGTGACCTTTGGTGACCTTTGGTGACCTTTGGTGACCTTTGGGGTGACCTTTGCTGACCTTTGGTGACCTTTGGTGACCTTTGGGGTAACCTTTGGTGACCTTTGGGGTGACCTTTGGTGACCTTTGGGGTGACCTTTGGTGACCTTTGGTGACCTTTGGTGACCTTTGGGGTGACCTTTGGTGACCTTTGGGGTGACCTTTGGTGACCTTTGGTGACCTTTGGTGACCTTTGGTGACCTTTGGGGTGACCTTTGCTGACCTTTGGTAACCTTTGGTGACCTTTGGGGTGACCTTTGGTGACCTTTGGGGTGACCTTTGGTGACCTTTGGTGACCTTCGGTGACCTTTGGTGACCTTTGGTGACCTTTGGTGACCTTTGGGGTGACCTTTGGTGACCTTTGGGGTGACCTTTGGTGACCTTTGGTGACCTTTGGTGACCTTTGGTGACCTTTGGTGACCTTTGGGGTGACCTTTGCTGACCTTTGGTAACCTTTGGTGACCTTTGGGGTGACCTTTGGTGACCTTTGGGGTGACCTTTGGTGACCTTTGCGGTGACCTTTTGTGACCTTTGGGGTAACCTTTGGTAACCTTTGTTGACCTTTGGGGTGACCTTTAGTGACCTTTGGGGTGACCTTTGGTGACCTTTGGTGACCTTTGGTGACCTTTGGGGTGACCTTTGCTGACCTTTGGTGACCTTTGGTGACCTTTGGGGTAACCTTTGGTGACCTTTGGGGTGACCTTTGGTGACCTTTGGGGTGACCTTTGGTGACCTTTGGTGACCTTTGGTGACCTTTGGGGTGACCTTTGGTGACCTTTGGGGTGACCTTTGGTGACCTTTGGTGACCTTTGGTGACCTTTGGTGACCTTTGGGGTGACCTTTGCTGACCTTTGGTAACCTTTGGTGACCTTTGGGGTGACCTTTGGTGACCTTTGGGGTGACCTTTGGTGACCTTTGGTGACCTTCGGTGACCTTTGGTGACCTTTGGTGACCTTTGGTGACCTTTGGGGTGACCTTTGGTGACCTTTGGGGTGACCTTTGGTGACCTTTGGTGACCTTTGGGGTGACCTTTAGTGACCTTTGGGGTGACCTTTGGTGACCTTTGGTGACCTTTGGTGACCTTTGGGGTGACCTTTGGTGACCTTTGGTGACCATTGGTGACCTTTGGGGTGACCTTTGGTGACCTTTGGTGACCTTTGGTGACCTTTGGTGACCTTTGGTGACCTTTGGGGTGACCTTTGGTGACCTTTGGGATGACCTTTGGTGACCTTTGGTGACCTTTGGTGACCTTTGGTGACCTTTGGGGTGACCTTTGGTGACCTTTGGTGACCTTTGGTGACCTTTGGGGTGACCTTTGGTGACCTTTGGTGACCTTTGGTGACCTTTGGGGTGATCTTTGGTGACTTTTGGGGTGACCTTTGGTGACCTTTGGGGTGACCTTTGGTGACCTTTGGTGATCTTTGGTGACCTTTGGTGACCTTTGGAGTGACCATTGGTGACCTTTGGGGTGACCTTTGGTGACTTTTGGTGACCTTTGGTGACTTTTGGGGTGACCTTTGGTGACCTTTGGTGACCTTTGGGGTGACCTTTGGTGACCTTTGGGGTGACCTTTGGTGACCTTTGGTGACCTTTGGTGACCTTTGGGGTGACCTTTAGTGACCTTTGGGGTGACCTTTGGTGACCTTTGGTGACCTTTGGTGACCTTTGGGGTGACCTTTGCTGACCTTTGGTGACCTTTGGTGACCTTTGGGGTTACCTTTGGTGACCTTTGGGGTGACCTTTGGTGACCTTTGGGGTGACCTTTGGTGACCTTTGGTGACCTTTGGTGACCTTTGGTGACCTTTGGTGACCTTTGGTGACCTTTGGGGTGACCTTTGGTGACCTTTGGGGTGACCTTTGGTGACCTTTGGGGTGACCTTTGGTGACCTTTGGTGACCTTTGGTGACCTTTGGTGACCTTTGGTGACCTTTGGGGTGACCTTTGCTGACCTTTGGTAACCTTTGGTGACCTTTGGGGTGACCTTTGGTGACCTTTGGTGACCTTCGGTGACCTTTGGTGACCTTTGGTGACCTTTGGTGACCTTTGGGGTGACCTTTGGTGACCTTTGGGGTGACCTTTGGTGACCTTTGGTGACCTTTGGGGTGACCTTTAGTGACCTTTGGGGTGACCTTTGGTGACCTTTGGTGACCTTTGGTGACCTTTGGGGTGACCTTTGGTGACCTTTGGGGTGACCTTTGGTGACCTTTGGTGACCATTGGTGACCTTTGGGGTGACCTTTGGTGACCTTTGGGGTGACCTTTGGTGACCTTTGGTGACCTTTGGTGACCTTTGGTAACCTTTGGGGTGACCTTTAGTGACCTTTGGGGTGACCTTTGGTGACCTTTGGTGACCTTTGGGGTGACCTTTGGTGACCTTTGGTGACCTTTGGTGACCTTTGGTGACCTTTGGGGTGACCTTTGGTGACCTGTGGTGACCTTTGGTGACCTTTGCTGACCTTTGGTGACCTTTGGTGACCTTTGGTGACCTTTGGGGTGACCTTTGGTGACCTTTGGGGTGACCTTTGGTGACCTTTGGTGACCTTTGGGGTGACCTTTGGTGACCTTTGGGGTGACCTTTGGTGACCTTTGGGGTGACCTTTGGTGACCTTTGGTGACCTTTGGTGACCTTTGGTGACCTTTGGTGACCTTTGGTGACCTTTGGTGACCTTTGGGGTGACCTTTGGTGACCTTTGGGATGACCTTTGGTGACCTTTGGTGACCTTTGGTGACCTTTGGTGACCTTTGGTGACCTTTGGGGTGACCTTTGGTGACCTTTGGTGACCTTTGGTGACCTTTGGGGTGACCTTTGGTGACCTGTTGTGACCTTTGGTGACCTTTGCTGACCTTTGGGGTGACCTTTGGTGACCTGTGGTGACCTTTGGTGACCTTTGGTGACCATTGGTGACCTTTGGGGTGACCTTTGGTGACCTTTGGGGTGACCTTTGGTGACCTTTGGTGACCATTGGTGACCTTTGGGGTGACCTTTGGTGACCTTTGGGGTGACCTTTGGTGACCTTTGGGGTGACCTTTGCTGACCTTTGGTAACCTTTGGTGACCTTTGGGGTGACCTTTGGTGACCTTTGGGGTGACCTTTGGTGACCTTTGATGACCTTCGGTGACCTTTGGTGACCTTTGGTGACCTTTGGTGACCTTTGGGGTGACCTTTGGTGACCTTTGGGGTGACCTTTGGTGACCTTTGGTGACCTTTAGGGTGACCTTTAGTGACCTTTGGGGTGACCTTTGGTGACCTTTGGTGACCTTTGGTGACCTTTGGGGTGACCTTTGGTGACCTTTGGGGTGACCTTTGGTGACCTTTGGTGACCATTGGTGACCTTTGGGGTGACCTTTGGTGACCTTTGGGGTGACCTTTGGTGACCTTTGGTGACCTTTGGTGACCTTTGGTGACCTTTGGGGTGACCTTTAGTGACCTTTGGGGTGACCTTTGGTGACCTTTGGTGACCTTTGGGGTGACCTTTGTGACCTTTGGTGACCTTTGGTGACCTTTGGTGACCTTTGGGGTGACCTTTGGTGACCTGTGGTGACCTTTGGTGACCTTTGCTGACCTTTGGGGTGACCTTTGGTGACCTTTGGTGACCTTTGGTGACCTTTGGGGTGACCTTTGGTGACCTTTGGGGTGACCTTTGGTGACCTTTGGTGACCTTTGGTGACCTTTGGTGACCTTTGGTGACCTTTGGGTTGACCTTTGGTGACTTTTGGGGTGACCTTTGGTGACCTTTGGGGTGATCTTTGGTGACCTTTGGGGGGCCTTTTGGTGACCTTTGGTAACTTTTGGTGACCTTTGGGGTGACCTTTGGGGTGACCTGTGGTGACCTTTGGGGTGACCTTTGGTGACCTTTGGTGACGTTTGGGGTGACCTTTGGTGACCTTTGGGGTGACCTTTGGTGACCTTTGGGGTGATCTTTGGTGACCTTTGGGGTGACTTTTGGTGATCTTTGGTAACTTTTGGTGACCTTTGGGGTGACCTTTGGGGTGACCTGATGTGACCTTTGGGGTGACCTTTGGTGACCTTTGGTGACGTTTGGGGTGACCTTTGGTGACCTTTGGGGTGACCTTTGGTGACCTTTGGTGACCTTTGGGGTGACCTTTGGTGACCTTTGCGGTGACCTTTTGTGACCTTTGGGGTGACCTTTGGTGACCTTTGGTAACCTTTGTTGACCTTTGGGGTGACCTTTAGTGACCTTTGGGGTGACCTTTGGTGACCTTTGGTGACCTTTGGTGACCTTTGGGGTGACCTTTGCTGACCTTTGGTGACCTTTGGTGACCTTTGGGGTTACCTTTGGTGACCTTTGGGGTGACCTTTGGTGACCTTTGGGGTGACCTTTGGTGACCTTTGGTGACCTTTGGTGACCTTTGGGGTGACCTTTGGTGACCTTTGGGGTGAAATTTGGTGACCTTTGGGGTGACCTTTGGTGACCTTTGGTGACCTTTGGTGACCTTTGGTGACCTTTGGTGACCTTTGGGGTGACCTTTGCTGACCTTTGGTAACCTTTGGTGACCTTTGGGGTGACCTTTGGTGACCTTTGGGGTGACCTTTGGTGACCTTTGGTGACCTTCGGTGACCTTTGGTGACCTTTGGTGACCTTTGGTGACCTTTGGGGTGACCTTTGGTGACCTTTGGGGTGACCTTTGGTGACCTTTGGTGACCTTTGGTGACCTTTGGTGACCTTTGGGGTGACCTTTAGTGACCTTTGGGGTGACCTTTGGTGACCTTTGGTGACCTTTGGGGTGACCTTTGGTGACCTTTGGTGACCTTTGGTGACCTTTGGTGACCTTTGGGGTGACCTTTGGTGACCTGTGGTGACCTTTGGTGACCTTTGCTGACCTTTGGTGAGACCTTTGGTGACCTTTGGTGACCTTTGGGGTGACCTTGGTGACCTTTGGGGTGACCTTTGGTGACCTTTGGTGACCTTTGGGGTGACCTTTGGTGACCTTTGGGGTGACCTTTGGTGACCTTTGGGGTGACTTTTGGTGACCTTTGGTGACCTTTGGTGACCTTTGGTGACCTTTGGTGACCTTTGGCGTGACCTTTGGTGACCTTTGGGATGACCTTTGGTGACCTTTGGTGACCTTTGGTGACCTTTGGTGACCTTTGGTGACCTTTGGGGTGACCTTTGGTGACCTTTGGTGACCTTTGGTGACCTTTGGGGTGACCTTTGGTGACCTGTGGTGACCTTTGGTGACCTTTGCTGACCTTTGGGGTGACCTTTGGTGACCTGTGGTGACGTTTGGTGACCTTTGCTGACCTTTGGGGTGACCTTTGGTGACCTGTGGTGACCATTGCTGACCTTTGGGGTGACCTTTGGTGACCTTTGGGGTGACCTTTGGTGACCTTTGGTGACCTTTGGGGTGATCTTTGGTGACCTTTGGGGTGACTTTTGGTGACCTTTGGTAACTTTTGGTGACCTTTGGGGTGACCTTTGGGGTGACCTGTGGTGACCTTTGGGGTGACCTTTGGTGACCTTTGGTGACCTTTGGTGACCTTTGGTGACCTTTGGGGTGACCTTTGGTGACCTGTGGTGACCTTTGGTGACCTTTGCTGACCTTTGGTGACCGGGTGACCTTTGGTGACCTTTGGTGACCTTTGGTGACCTTTGGGGTGACCTTTGGTGACTTTTGGGGTGACCTTTGGTGACCTTTGGGGTGACCTTTGGTGACCTTTGGTAACTTTTGGTGACCTTTGGGGTGACCTTTGGGGTGACCTTTGGTGACCTTTGCGGTGACCTTTTGTGACCTTTGGGGTAACCTTTGGTAACCTTTGTTGACCTTTGGGGTGACCTTTAGTGACCTTTGGGGTGACCTTTGGTGACCTTTGGTGACCTTTGGTGACCTTTGGGGTGACCTTTGCTGACCTTTGGTGACCTTTGGTGACCTTTGGGTAACCTTTGGTGACCTTTGGGGTGACCTTTGGTGACCTTTGGGGTGACCTTTGGTGACCTTTGGTGACCTTTGGTGACCTTTGGGGTGACCTTTGGTGACCTTTGGGGTGACCTTTGGTGACCTTTGGTGACCTTTGGTGACCTTTGGTGACCTTTGGGGTGACCCTTTGCTGACCTTTGGTAACCTTTGGTGACCTTTGGGGTGACCTTTGGTGACCTTTGGGGTGACCTTTGGTGACCTTTGGTGACCTTCGGTGACCTTTGGTGACCTTTGGTGACCTTTGGTGACCTTTGGGGTGACCTTGGTGACCTTTGGGGTGACCTTTGGTGACCTTTGGTGACCTTTGGGGTGACTTTAGTGACCTTTGGGGTGACCTTTGGTGACCTTTGGTGACCTTTGGTGACCTTTGGGGTGACCTTTGGTGACCTTTGGTGACCATTGGTGACCTTTGGGTGACCTTTGGTGACCTTTGGTGACCTTTGGTGACCTTTGGTGACCTTTGGTGACCTTTGGGGTGACCTTTGGTGACCTTTGGGATGACCTTTGGTGACCTTGGTGACCTTTGGTGACCTTTGGTGACCTTTGGGGTGACCTTTGGTGACCTTTGGTGACCTTTGGTGACCTTTGGGGTGACCTTTGGTGACCTTTGGTGACCTTTGGTGACCTTTGGGGTGACCTTTGGTGACTCTTGGGGTGACCTTTGGTGACCTTTGGGGTGACCTTTGGTGACCTTTGGTGATCTTTGGTGACCTTTGGTGACCTTTGGAGTGACCATTGGTGACCTTTGGGTGACCTTTGGTGACTTTTGGTGACCTTTGGTGACTTTTGGGTGACCTTTGGTGACCTTTGGTGACCTTTGGGGTGACCTTTGGTGACCTTTGGGGTGACCTTTGGTGACCTTTGGTGACCTTTGGTGACCTTTGGGGTGACCTTTGCTGACCTATGGTGACCTTTGCTGACCTTTGGGGTGACCTTTGGTGACCTTTGGGGTGACCTTTGGTGACCTTTGGTGACCCTTGGTGACCTTTGGGTGACCTTTTAGTGACCTTTGGGTGACCTTTGGTGACCTTTGGGGTGACCTTTGGTGACCTTTGGGGTGACCCTTTGTTGACCTTTGGGTGACCTTTGGTGACCTTTGGTGACCTTTGGTGACCTTTGGGGGTGACCTTTGGTGACCTTTGGGGTGACCTTTGGTGACCTTTGGGGTGACCTTTGGTGACCTTTGGTGACCTTTGGGGTGACCTTTGGTGACTTTTGGGGTGACCTTTGGTGATCTTTGGGGTGACCTTTGGTGACCTTTGGTAACTTTTGGTGACCTTTGGGGTGACCTTTGGGGTGACATTTGGTGACCTTTGGTGACCTTTGGTGACCTTTGGGGTGACCTTTGGTGACCTTTGGTGACCTTTGGGTGACCTTTGGTGACCTTTGGGGTGTCCTTTGGTGACCTTTGGTGACCTTTAGTGACCTTTGGTGACCTTTGCTGACCTTTGGGGTGACTTTGCTGACCTTTGGTAACCTTTGGTGACCTTTGGGGTGACCTTTGGTGACCTTTGGGGTGACCTTTGGTGGACCTTTGGTGACCTTCGGTGACCTTTGGTGACCTTTGGTGACCTTTGGTGACCTTTGGGGTGACCTTTGGTGACCTTTGGGGTGACCTTTGGTGACCTTTGGTGACCTTTGGGGTGACCTTTAGTGACCTTTGGGGTGACCTTTGGTGAGCTTTGGTGACCTTTGGTGACCTTTGGGGTGACCTTTGGTGACCTTTGGGGTGACCTTTGGTGACCTTTGGTGACCATTGGTGACCTTTGGAGTGACCTTTGGTGACCTTTGGGGTGACCTTTGGTGACCTTTGGTGACCTTTGGTGACCTTTGGTGACCTTTGGGGTGACCTTTAGTGACATTTGGGTGACCTTTGGTGACCTTTGGTGACCTTTGGGGTGACCTTTGGTGACCTTTGGTGACCTTTGGTGACCTTTGGTGACCTTTGGGGTGACCTTTGGTGACCTGTGGTGACCTTTGGTGACCTTTGCTGGACCTTTGGTGACCTTTGGTGACCTTTGGTGACCTTTGGGGTGACCTTTGGTGACCTTTGGGGGTGACCTTTGGTGACCTTTGGTGACCTTTGGGGTGACCTTTGGTGACCTTTGGGGTGACCTTTGGTGACCTTTGGGGTGACCTTTGGTGACCTTTGGTGACCTTTGGTGACCTTTGGTGACCTTTGGTGACCTTTGGGGTGACCTTTGGTGACCTTTGGGATGACCTTTGGTGACCTTTGGTGACCTTTGGTGACTTTTGGTGACCTTTGGTGACCTTTGGGGTGACCTTTGGTGACCTTTGGTGACCTTTGGTGACTTTTGGGGTGACCTTTGGTGACCTTTGGTGACCTTTGGTGACCTTTGGTGACCTTTGGGGTGACCTTTGGTGACTATTGGGGTGACCTTTGGTGACCTTTGGGGTGATCTTTGGTGACCTTTGGGGTGACTTTTGGTGACCTTTGGTAACTTTTGGTGACCTTTGGGGTGACCTTTGGGGTGACTGTGGTGACCTTTGGGGTGACCTTTGGTGAACTTTGGTGACGTTTGGGTGACCTTTGGTGACCTTTGGGGTGACCTTTGGTGACCTTTGGTGACCTTTGGGGTGATCTTGGTGACCTTTGGGGTGACTTTTGGTGACCTTTGGTAACTTTTGGTGACCTTTGGGGTGACCTTTGGGGTGACCTGTGGTGACCTTTGGGGTGACCTTTGGTGACCTTTGGTGACGTTTGGGGTGACCTTTGGTGACCTTTGGGGTGACCTTTGGTGACCGTTGGTGACCTTTGGGGTGACCTTTGGTGACCTTTGCGGTGACCTTTAGTGACCTTTGGGGTGACCTTTGGTGACCTTTGGTGACCTTTGGTGACCTTGGGGTGACCTTTGGTGACCTTTGGTGACCATTGGTGACCTTTGGGGTGACCTTTGGTGACCTTTGGTGACCTTTGGTGACCTTTGGTGACCTTTGGTGACCTTTGGGGTGACCTTTGGTGACCTTTGGATGACCTTTGGTGACCTTTGGTTGACCTTTGGTGACCTTTGGTGACCTTTGGGGTGACCTTTGGTGACCTTGGTGACCTTTGGTGACCTTTGGGGTGACCTTTGGTGACCTTTGGTGACCTTTGGTGACCTTTGGGGTGACCTTTGGTGACTTTTGGGGTGACCTTTGGTGACCTTTGGGGTGACCTTTGGTGACCTTTGGTGATCTTTGGTGACCTTTGGTGACCTTTGGAGTGACCATTGGTGACCTTTGGGGTGACCTTTGGTGACTTTTGGTGACCTTTGGTGACTTTTGGGGTGACCTTTGGTGACCTTTGGTGACCTTTGGGTGACCTTTGGTGACCTTTGGGGTGACCTTTGGTGACCTTTGGTGACCTTTGGTGACCTTTGGGGTGACCTTTGCTGACCTATGGTGACCTTTGGTGACCTTTGGGGTGACCTTTGGTGACCTTTGGGGTGACCTTTGGTGACCTTTGGTGACCCTTGGTGACCTTTGGGGTGACCTTTAGTGACCTTTGGGGTGACCTTTGGTGACCTTTGGGGTGACCTTTGGTGACCTTTGGGGTGACCTTTGTTGACCTTTGGGGTGACCTTTGGTGACCTTTGGTGACCTTTGGTGACCTTTGGGGTGACCTTTGGTGACCTTTGGGTGACCTTTGGTGACCTTTGGGGTGACCTTTGGTGACCTTTGGTGACCTTTGGGGTGACCTTTGGTGACTTTTGGGGTGACCTTTGGTGATCTTTGGGGTGACCTTTGGTGACCTTTGGTAACTTTAGGTGACCTTTGGGGTGACCTTTGGGGTGACATTTGGTGACCTTTGGTGACCTTTGGTGACCTTTGGGGTGACCTTTGGTGACCTTTGGTGACCTTTGGGGTGACCTTTGGTGACCTTTGGGTGACCTTTGGTGACCTTTGGTGACCTTTAGTGACCTTTGGTGACCTTTGCTGACCTTTGGGGTGACCTTTGCTGACCTTTGGTAACCTTTGGTGACCTTTGGGGTGACCTTTGGTGACCTTTGGGGTGACCTTTGGTGACCTTTGGTGACCTTCGGTGACCTTTGGTGACCTTTGGTGACCTTTGGTGACCTTTGGGGTGACCTTTGGTGACCTTTGGGGTGACCTTTGGTGACCTTTGGTGACCTTTGGGGTGACCTTAGTGACCTTTGGGGTGACCTTTGGTGAGCTTTGGTGACCTTTGGTGACCTTTGGGGTGACCTTTGGTGACCTTTGGGGTGACCTTTGGTGACCTTTGGTGACCATTGGTGACCTTTGGAGTGACCTTTGGTGACCTTTGGGGTGACCTTTGGTGACCTTTGGTGACCTTTGGTGACCTTTGGTGACCTTTGGGGTGACCTTTGATGACCTTTGGTGACCTTTGGGGTGACCTTTAGTGACCTTTGGGGTGACCTTTGGTGAGCTTTGGTGACCTTTGGTGACCTTTGGGGTGACCTTTGGTGACCTTTGGGGTGACCTTTGGTGACCTTTGGTGACCATTGGTGACCTTTGGAGTGACCTTATGGTGACCTTTGGGTGACCTTTGGTGACCTTTGGTGACCTTTGGTGACCTTTGGTGACCTTTGGGGTGACCTTTGGTGACCTTTGGGATGACCTTTGGTGACCTTTGGTGACCTTTGGTGACTTTTGGTGACCTTTGGTGACCTTTGGGGTGACCTTTGGTGACCTTTGGTGACCTTTGGTGACTTTTGGGTGACCTTTGGTGACCTTGGTGACCTTTGGTGACCTTTGGTGACCTTTGGGGTGACCTTTGGTGACTATTGGGGTGACCTTTGGTGACCTTTGGGGTGATCTTTGGTGACCTTTGGGGTGACTTTTGGTGACCTTTGGTAACTTTTGGTGACCTTTGGGGTGACCTTTGGGGTGACCTGTGGTGACCTTTGGGGTGACCTTTGGTGAACTTTGGTGACGTTTGGGGGTGACCTTTGGTGACCTTTGGGGTGACCTTTGGTGACCTTTGGTGACCTTTGGGGTGATCTTTGGTGACCTTTGGGGTGACTTTTGGTGACCTTTGGTAACTTTTGGTGACCTTTGGGGTGACCTTTGGGGTGACCTGTGGTGACCTTTGGGGTGACCTTTGGTGACCTTTGGTGACGTTTGGGGTGACCTTTGGTGACCTTTGGGGTGACCTTTGGTGACCGTTGGTGACCTTTGGGGTGACCTTTGGTGACCTTTGCGGTGACCTTTTGTGACCTTTGGGGTGACCTTTGGTGACCTTTGGTAACCTTTGTTGACCTTTGGGGTGACCTTTAGTGACCTTTGGGGTGACCTTTGGTGACCTTTGGTGACCTTTGGTGACCTTTGGGGTGACCTTTGCTGACCTTTGGGGTGACCTTTGGTGACCTTTGGGGTTACCTTTGGTGACCTTTGGGGTGACCTTTGGTGACCTTTGGGGTGACCTTTGGTGACCTTTGGTGACCTTTGGTGACCTTGGTGACCTTTGGTGACCTTTGGTGACCTTTGGGGTGACCTTTGGTGACCTTTGGGGTGACCTTTGGTGACCTTTGGGATGACCTTTGGTGACCTTTGGTGACCTTTGGTGACCTTTGGTGACCTTTGGGGTGACCTTTGGTGACCTTTGGTGACCTTTGGTGACCTTTGGTGACCTTTGGTAACTTTTGGTGACCTTTGGGGTGACCTTTGGGGTGACCTGTGGTGACCTTTGGGGTGACCTTTGGTGACCTTTGGTGACGTTTGGGGTGACCTTTGGTGACCTTTGGGGTGACCTTTGGTGACCTTTGGGGTGATCTTGGTGACCTTTGGGGTGACTTTTGGTGACCTTTGGTAACTTTTGGTGACCTTTGGGGTGACCTTTGGGGTGACCTGATGTGACCTTTGGGGTGACCTTTGGTGACCTTTGGTGACGTTTGGGGTGACCTTTGGTGACCTTTGGGGTGACCTTTGGTGACCTTTGGTGACCTTTGGGGTGACCTTTGGTGACCTTTGCGGTGACCTTTTGTGACCTTTGGGGTGACCTTTGGTGACCTTTGGTAACCTTTGTTGACCTTTGGGGTGACCTTTAGTGACCTTTGGGGTGACCTTTGGTGACCTTTGGTGACCTTTGGTGACCTTTGGGGTGACCTTTGCTGACCTTTGGTGACCTTTGGTGACCTTTGGGGTTACCTTTGGTGACCTTTAGGGTGACCTTTGGTGACCTTTGGGGTGGACCTTTGGTGACCTTTAGTGACCTTTGGTGACCTTTGGGGTGACCTTTGGTGACCTTTGGGGTGAAATTTGGTGACCTTTGGGGTGACCTTTGGTGACCTTTGGTGACCTTTGGTGACCTTTGGTGACCTTTGGTGACCTTTGGGGTGACCTTTGCTGACCTTTGGTAACCTTTGGTGACCTTTGGGGTGACCTTTGGTGACCTTTGGGGTGACCTTTGGTGACCTTTGGTGACCTTCGGTGACCTTTGGTGACCTTTGGTGACCTTTGGTGACCTTTGGGGTGACCTTTGGTGACCTTTGGGGTGACCTTTGGTGACCTTTGGTGACCTTTGGGGTGACCTTTAGTGACCTTTGGGGTGACCTTTGGTGACCTTTGGTGACCTTTGGTGATCTTTGGGGTGTCCTTTGGTGACCTTTGGGGTGACCTTTGGTGACCTTTGGTGACCATTGGTGACCTTTGGGGTGACCTTTGGTGACCTTTGGGGTGACCTTTGGTGACCTTTGGTGACCTTTGGTGACCTTTGGTGACCTTTGGGGTGACCTTTAGTGACCTTTGGGGTGACCTTTGGTGACCTTTGGTGACCTTTGGGGTGACCTTTGGTGACCTTTGGTGACCTTTGGTGACCTTTGGTGACCTTGGTGACCTTTGCTGACCTTTGGTGACCTTTGGTGACCTTTGGTGACCTTTGGGGTGACCTTTGGTGACCTTTGGGGTGACCTTTGGTGACCTTTGGTGACCTTTGGGGGTGACCTTTGGTGACCTTTGGGGTGACCTTTGGTGACCTTTGGGGTGACCTTTGGTGACCTTTGGTGACCTTTGGTGACCTTTGGTGACCTTTGGTGACCTTTGGCGTGACCTTTGGTGACCTTTGGGATGACCTTTGGTGACCTTTGGTGACCTTTGGTGACCTTTGGTGACCTTTGGGGTGACCTTTGGTGACCTTTGGTGACCTTTGGTGACCTTTGGGGTGACCTTTGGTGACCTGTGGTGACCTTTGGTGACCTTTGCTGACCTTTGGGGTGACCTTTGGTGACCTGTGGTGACGTTTGGTGACCTTTGCTGACCTTTGGGGTGACCTTTGGTGACCTGTGGTGACCATTGGTGACCTTTGGGTGACCTTTGGTGACCTTTGGGGTGACCTTTGGTGACCTTTGGTGACCTTTGGGGTGATCTTTGGTGACCTTTGGGGTGACTTTTGGTGACCTTTGGTAACTTTTGGTGACCTTTGGGGTGACCTTTGGGGTGAC